>MQRK01231607.1:0-26414 GCA_001938485.1 Girardia tigrina
CGGTTTTGAAGGTAGGTTTAGGCCGACCTTAATAACTTATAATAAATATAATATTTGACCTTAATAATAAAAAATAATAACTTATAATAAATATAATATTTAATTTATTAGATTGTTTACAATAAATATAATATTTAACTTATAATATTCTTTCTGAATAAATAATATCCTCGTATTATTTATATATTTATTACAAAAAAATAAAACCAAAAATCAAGGTAATAACACAATATTCAAATAATTATCAAAATAAATTAAAGTCAAAATACTTATAAATATCAAATAATTATCAAAATAAATTAAAGTCAAAATCAAATAATTATATCAATGCCCAACATTTAATTCTGCTTTTAAAGGAAATTTTCTACCTCGTACAGTTTATTTAGATGCAGGAACAAATAAAATGCACTCAGAGCTAAGTCCCCGTGAATATGTAGATAGTTGGAGGCTATGGAAACCGCCCTTCTCGATTTCGCTTTTAGAGAATGAATTGTGTGTATTGGGACATTATCATTGAGACATTAGAGATTGCGTTTCCGTGATTTTCAAATGGACTTTCTGAATGTGCTCGAAATAGTAACATAAGTTAATTTTCACATCCGAGTCAGCATAATCTATTGAAACCATAACAACGAAATCCCAAAAATATTTAGCTCGAGGTATTTCGTGTAGCAAGTTGATGCTCGTAGCTTCTTTGTGCTCATCTTATTTCTGATTTTCCATTTCTTAGACTTCTTTTTATTGTCTGGAAAATAGAGAGAAAGTTGGGTTTGCTCAACTGTCACATTGTTTTGAGTCTGTTTTCAAATATTTTTCTTCTTAGAAACGTTATACGATACTTGAAGAAAGTTTTCTCAGACCCATATGCATTATGATCCCACGGTTGAACCGCACCAAAACACATACCAAAAATGCTCCCCTTTTATATGTAATTTACCACCCTAACCGACTCGATCACGGAAACTTGTTCGAGTTGTGAACCCGAAATCTCCATTCTGAATTGATCAAATTGTTGAAAATTGCGACCAATTCAGAGTCGAACTCCAAAAATCGGCACAGTCACATCGATTATAAAACCTGATTGAAAATGGGACTTCGATCTGCAAAAAAACCACAGAATTTCGTCCAGGGAAAATTTCATTTAATCTTTGCGGTCTCCGCGGTTTTCCCCCTCGTTAAAATAATATTCTTTTAATTCCCTGGCTGTGTTATGTTATCTCAAAACAAAATTTTTCACTATTAATTTATTAATTTTATTGTAAGTGCATAAGAAGACGATTTGTTGATATTTATGATTTTTTGAATGTGACGTCACATTTCAGAATACCCCCATTCCCTATTATCACACATCGTCACAGTCAAATGAACTCCCTCCCCCCTTAGTACGTGACGTAGTTTATGAACGAACCAAAATTCGACAATATTCTCCCATTTTTCTTTCATGTTTTCTTCAAATTTCGAAGGTCTTTTGTCACTATCCTCATCAAAAACACTGTCTATCATGCTTAAATTGTGATATCCAATTATAAGTTGTAGTTTAGGGTGGCCTTCTTTATGTTATACATGTCTCAACTCCTCAATAATTGCCTTCGCTGACAACTTCAAAACATGAAATTTTTTAATACTATAAAATTCCACGAGAGAAGACATGATTAACGAAAAATTGATTGGCCGCAAAAATTGGAGCATATGCAGATGCTATCGTAAAAAAATATCAGTAACCCATAATACTCAAGGAACAAATCACAAAAAAAATCATTAAATTTATATATTATTAGAGCTCATTTTCGGGTATCTAATGGGAACACTACGTAAATAATAATACCTAAAGGCAAATTCCGAACACAGAGTAATTTATATATTTTTTCTAATTGATAATTTTGTTTGAATTCTCAATCTGGAACATCCTCCATATTAATATTGAATTATTTATTTTTAATATATAATATTTCTGCGGTCATTTACAAAATAACAAGTTTTTAATTTCTTTTCTTTTTTTTATTTTGTATTTATACACGAAATATAATTAAGTCTTATTAATGTCTATAAAAGTTTGTAATTATCAAATATAATATTATCACACATTAAAGTCGACTTGTTTTTCCTTGTAACTTGTAACAAATTATTTCAAAATGGAAAATAATAAATTCCATTTTTTGTTTGAATTACCGTCACAAAATTGTGGCATTTAATCGATAAAAGGTGTTCCACTTCTGTTTTCAGAAATTCGAGACTTTGCAAGATATCAAACAAGAATTAAAATCATTAAACAGATTTTCTATTTGTAACAGCTTAATTTAAACAAAAAAATCAGCGTTAAATGTTAGGAAATTATTAAATAATTGTAAATTTGGATCATACGAATACGTTTTTTTGAAGATTATTTGTAGTAATAGTTATTTTTAGTTATAATTTATGATAATAAGTAATAATAATCAGGGAAACAGAAGACTTAGAAATAAATTAGAAGAAAGGATTCCTACCTGGGAAGTATTTCCCCCTGCGGCGACCTCCTGCGCTTTTAAATATAAAAATACATCGAAATACGTCCCGAATAATATTGTTTACAAATAATTTGAATAAATTACTTTTTATTATTCCAGACATGTTTCGATGTATTTGCACATTATTTTTAATTGTAATTGGAATTTTAAGAATAATTTTGTGCTTTTTAATTGCGTCATTTTCTAAGCGTTTTTGCATGTTATTCTGCACGTATATTTTATTTAGTGTGACCTTGATTTTTTGTTCAATTTGATTTTTTGTATACATATTATTGTTTAGGCACTCCTTAAGAATTTTTGAACCATGATTTGCTGTTTTTAAGTCGGATGAGAGATTATATACTCTATGATTTATATACAATTAAATATCTCTTCAAAATGAAATTAATTTAAATTACTGTATTTTATTAAATAAGCGCACCGGTGCGTTTATTAATTGTAGCGACCCATTCAGAGTGTCTTTATTGAAAACGGTGTGTTTATTTAGTTCACCTAAATTTATTATAAAATTTATGTATGGAGAATGGAGATGAAGCCGTTAAATTTTAGCACATGTTACATAATAAAAGTTTAGTTCCCTGTATTTAGAGTTTATCTTTTCTTTTCAATTCTATAGTTTCAATTCTATGGAATCAATTTAATATTTTAAATTTATAATGAAAAAATCAATTACAAGTAAACCATAAAATCAAAGTATTAGAAAAATAAATTATAAGATAATAAGTAACCGTTTGATTAGGAAAAAAAGGAAAAATTCAAGACTTTCAAAACTTTATATGAATCGATAAAGGAATTTTACTCTAAGAATTAATTCAGATTTGTTTTTGTCACTGAACTCATTTATACGACTTTCGAACCGAACATTGAATCAATCGTTTATTTTCTCCGAGCGACTAGATGCTGAAATACCAACTATTCAAAGAAACAAATTTCTATTATTTACATTTTACAATATTAATTCCAGGAGTCTTTATTCAAGCATCCATCTATTTCGTCAGAATCTGAAAATACAACAGTAATATCGAAGCCATATAAAACCCACTCTATCTACAGTGTAGATACGTCAAATTCAAACATACTAAGTAGCTTATGTTATTGTTGCTCCCTCACACTCGATTTGTTTGTGCGATAAATCTCTCTATTTCCATTCTACTCGTTTAAACTTTTCATAATTAATATAGTTTATCTGTTAACAAACAGTCATTTATTTTGTTTTATGTTCGTTATAAAATGAAAGTAATTTCAGTTCGTAATCTAATTCGTATTCGAAGAATACACTGCAACGTCTTCTTTAGTGGAAAATTCAAATTATTATGTTTTAAACTTTAATAAATAAGTGAAATATATGTTTTAAATATTTTAAAATATTGATTTCATTATTCATAAAAGCTTTAAAAGTTATCTATTGCAATTTACTAAAAGTGTTTGACCTTTGAGAGTGTAACCACAAGACCTTCAACCTTCAACCAAGGGATTTTTAAAATAATAAATAAATTCTTTTATCATACATTATTTGCATTTGTGTGATTTATTTATTTGATCATTTTAGTACATTTACAGTTTCTAATTTAAATTGTATTTGACGAGTCGATCAACTGCACGAACTAATTGCATTTGAGAGTATTTAAATTTTGTTTTAATTGATCGAGATCTTATAAACAAACTTCAAAGCCAGCTGTGTTACAATAATATTAAATAGGGAGAAAGAAAATAATAATTATTTGTGTTGAATATTTCTTAAATAAATTTCTATATCAAAATTACTTTAATTAAAAAGTATAATTTATATTTTATTTAGCAAGGAAATCAAAAAAAAATATTTAAATATCGAAAAATTAATTTCAAAATAAAATAATTATTTCCAAAATGATTATTAAATCATATTTGATTGATTAATTTGATAATTTTTATGACAAATTTGCAAAATAGTTCTTTCTTGATCTTCACCAAAAAAAAACGAAACTTAAAATTTCTTTTCATCAAAAATAAAATAATAAAACATAAATATAAAATAAATAATATTTTTCATTGACTGATGAAATAATTATTTAAAATAGTAAAATATTTTAATTTATTCCATTGAAAAATAAATAAACATTTGTGGTCTTTGAATAAAGTGAATTAATTTTACCAACATTTAGAAAAAGAATAAACAATTAGTAAGATACAAAAATACAAATTATACGACATTCGCCTTTTAATGGATTTTGGTGGACGAATATTTGCATAAATGTTTTGCCTAATAACTTTACTAAATTAAAACATTAAAGGCAAATAATTTTATGTTCATTTTCAGAGTAAATAAACGTTTTATTTATGAAATATGCTCTTTAAATAAAATAATAATATAATAAATATTAATAAATATACGAATATTATTTTTCTATTTATCTTTTTTTATATAATTTAATGTTTTGAAATTAGAATAATTTTATTTTGGTCTGTAAATTAGAAAACGTCATTTTATTAGAACAATATATTTCGACTGAATTTCCGTCGTCATCAGGCAGATCAGATCATCGCTTTTATGATCAATAACAATTATGTAATCGTTGAGCAATAATTTTTAAAATAGCAACATAATACTTTTTAGGTTTTATATCAAGAGATTTTAAAAAATAATAATAAATTTTATTTTAATACATTAAGGTTGATGTTTTGGTTGTCTTTCAAATCATGTCGTCTGGCAAGAGAGATCAAAGTTGGGTGGCTAGTGGGGTTAATCACCTATTTGCTCTGAATTTTGATAAACAATCGGGCGCTACTGTCTGATTTCAGTTTTTTTCTCAAAGAGTCATTTTTTAACAATAAATGAAAACTTTTACTTTCAATTAGTGTTGTTTTTCGGAGGGTTTTCTCAAGGCGCCTCACCCATCACAATTGTTAGATATTACTTTGGTGACCGATTCACTGGTTTCCATCTCTAAAATTAATGTTAACAGGAAAAAGAGACTGCTCTCAATTTCGATTGTCTATATATTAGTTTTTCAAATTCTTATTAATAATAGATTTTAGAATGGACGATTTGAATTTCTTGAAAGCATTAGAATAAGAAACAGTTAATATGTAGCAACAATTACATCTTTCATTGTTTCTTCTTTAGGTTTTAGATCATACTTCTCCTCAGTTATTTTTTCACCTTTTTAAAATAAGTTATAAATTGCTTTTCTTGTTAATTTTTCAAAAAAAGATTTTGAAAAAAAAGCACAAAAACCAATAGAAGGGATGGTCCACTATTTTGAACACAAATTTAGTCTTTAAATGTAAGAATTAACATGAAACATGTTTACTGAAATAAATTATTATTAAGTCTAATAATTTGAAAAATAAAGATCAAATAAAAATGAAAATTTCTCTTTCTGTTTATTTAATACTTTTTAAAACTTTTGCAATCCCCATGGGTATTTATAATATATAAATATAAATATAATAAAAGTATTCATTGTATAAATAAAATATTAAAAAATATTTTCAAAAAAAAACTTTAGTATTGTTCTACTATTTTAAAAAAAACAATTTAAAATATTTTTAATTAATCAGAGATTATTAAAAAAATAAAAATTATAAAAATGCCGATTAAAAAACATTTTTTTGTGATTTAAAAAATTAATTTTATTGAAAAAAAAATAATTATTAATTTCTTTTGTCGGTTTTTTGATAAAGAATATCAAGAAGGATTTTTAATTTATTTATTAAAATGTTTTTCAAGAGACCATTATGGTGGGGCCTAATACGGATGGGATTATTTATTCATGATTCCATTCTTTAAGGATTATATTTTTATTTTATGGATTAAAGAGTCTTTTTCCGTCTCTGTCTTCGGAATTGTGATGAATTGTCATAATTAAAACATTATAAAATAATTTTTTAAATTTAGATATCTGTTGCTTTCGAAAATTTAAAATATTATTTTAAAAATAATGTTTGCTATACATAATAATCAGAGTCATCATGTTATATAATTTTTTTAAATTATTATTTAAAATTTTTTTTTTAATTTTCAATTTTTTTCAACAGTTTCACTTGAACAGAAATTTTAAGAGACGGCAGGATATACAAACCCAAGAAGTTTTTATAAACTTAAGTGTATTCAAAATTTGATAATGGACAGATGAGGCCTCTTTTTACCTAAATGGCAGTGTGTTCAGCAAAAATTGTGTCCTATGGTTTGATACCAATCCCCAAAAGAGAGTAAAAACATCATCACATTCTCAAAAGGTGATACTGCGACTAGGTTTCAATTCAAAATTATCGCTTCCACCATATTTTTTCCATTATCCTGTTAATTACGATCAATACCTTCACATTTTAAAAGATAATATTATTCCTAATCTGAAAAAGAAAAGATAAGTCTCACAATATTTCTGCATGACGGCGCTATGGACCAAGGGAAAAATAATGTCAAGGAATTTCTATCCTCGGGATTCTCTGAAAGAATATTCTGTTGACATTTTAATAATTGTAATTTAAGGAAATGGAGGAGTTTCTGAACATTATTTGTTCAATACTGTAAAAGAGGTAACTGAAACGGATATTTCAATGATATCTTTTAACAAATGATATAAACAAATAAAAAATAAATTTTAAGTTAACTAAACTATATAACAGTATAATGAATGGAAAATTACAAACGTGTTCTGTCACAGCCATTAATGACGTTATAATTGTTCTGAGTGACTGTTAAGAGAACTCACACATTTGACAGAACATTTATTACATTCACATTTCTTATCATCTTTATGATGATCAACAGTAATGCTTTAACTAGAATCAATCAATCAATTTTCAATATCTCCCATTATAATCTGAACTATACTTGATAAGATTATTTTATTTAAAAATATTTAATTTAAATTTGATTGGCTAAAATAAAATATTTTATAGTCATTTTTAAACATTAATTTGATTTTAATTATTTAAAAATTTACAAAAATAAAATCATTAAAATTATTTAAAAGTTGCAATAATAAAAACTAAAAATTTGAATATTAAATCTAAATTTAAATAAATTAGTTTCGGATTATAAAAATTAAATATTGATAATCCATCTGGTTAGGAGAGACACAATTCCAAATCAACATACAACATTTGAACATGCAAAAACTACACAAAAACATACACACACCAAATATTCCTCTGATTGACAACGACGGGATTGGCAGAACACGGGTTGTCAGCAGCCGAATAATTTGTATTGCAATTAGAATTGTTGATCGAGCTCAAAAGAGATATTTCGAATAAGAAACGATTGTTTGGTTTTGTGGAATTGTTATTATCGTTGTTGTTATTGTTATTGACAACTGCCGATGATGATGAGTGAGGATGGGAATCGATGAATCGAAATCGAGATAGAGAATGTTGTTGTGAAATTGTTCTTGAATTATAATTGTTGAATGGTTTTCTGTTGATTAATTTGCAATTGTACCTTTATTCTGTTCTTCACTACACGCGAATAAATTTTCGGTTTACGACAAAAGATCAAAATAAATCGGAGAATCGTTGCCATAAACGCTTATGGTTCAAAATCCGCATTCTCGAATGAGTTTTCATTTTTCAATTTTATTTATGTAAATTTTAATAACATTATGTACATATACAGCGTGTTAATAAAATGTTTATAACTTTATTAAAAATTTTTTCACAAATATCTGAATACACAATTGCTGGTTTTAAAATAACGTAGAAATTAATTCTTTTTTTAACAAATAATTCTAAATATTTTAAATGTTAATATTTTTGTTTGAAACCTTTTGATTGATTTTCTGAATTTATTTCAATTAAAATTAATTTATTAAATCTTTTATTTCGCTCAGAGAAATGTATAAAAGTCTTAAAAGTTTAATTATTTATCATCAAAATAAAAAAATAAGAATTTCAAGCAATTAAAAATAAAAATAATTAAGTCTCGGATATAATTATAATAAATATAATTTTTAAAAGGATTTTTTTATCTATTTAATTTTGTCTGTGTTAAAAATTTAATTAAATGTTTTTTTCACAAAATAATTTTTAAAACACCAAAATTAATTTTACGAAGCATGTATCTGATAGTTTATACTTATTGGGTTCTTGATCAAAAGACTTCGTCATTAACACAAAACTTTATTTCTACCACAATTTGAGTTTTTTTATACAAATATTTTCGAGGAACTTTTGCACTTTCTTTTTACACAAACCATTATAAATAAGAATTGATATAAATATAAATATGGTTATTGTATTTTTTTCCGAATTAAAATTATAATTTTTTTGTAATAAAAAATTATGAAGTGAACTTATTAAAATTTTGTCACAAAGATTTTGTTGCGTATTTTATTAAATTTCAATTTTATTGAACATTTAAATTTACCTGTTTCTCAATTAAATTTCCTAATTCTATGCAATAGCATTTTTCATTTCGTTTTCATAATAGTTTTAAAAATTACTTTGCATTTAATAAAATAATGTTTTGAAAATAGAATTTAAAATCGCAATTTCGTTTAATTTAACAACTTTTAAATTACCCCTTTTTTACATAAAAAATAAAATTATATTTTCATTATGAGGTGTTAGTTTTAAGTTTCGCCAAAATAGTTAATTATTTTTTTAGTTTTGAAAATTTAAAGGAAATAAATTAGAAAATTAAAATGCAGAGTAAAAATATGATAAAATGAGTACGTGTTTAAAATATGTTTACATTGATAGCAAGTAATATATTTTATAAGTGGAATAAGTTTAAATAAAATTTAAAATAAATAATTAACGAATTAATATTTTTAGAAATAATTTTTTTAATAAAAGGGCTTATTATAAATTTAAATTAATTAGTTTTTATGATAAAGTTTCGTAAGAATGTAAAAGTATTTTACATTTTAAATTTTGTAAATTTTTTGCAAAAAATGTAAAATTATTTTTAAGGTTTAATTTTCGTGAATTTTCAAAATTTAATTTAAAAGAATTGTAAATTAATTTTGGGCAAAATTATTGAATTAATTTGTTTAAGTATGTGAATTGTTGATATTAATAAATTTTTGTGGTGTTAAATTATGACTTCAGAATGTGATAATAATGAAAGTGGCATAAACGCTACTTACATGGCGAACAACGCTGCTTTGGACAACTTCACGAACCAATTACTACCTGAAAAGTTCACGAAAGGTGACAATGTGGAGACGTTCATAGAAGAATGTGAAACATTCTTTCAATTCGCGGGAGTGGCAAAAGTGAAACAGGACGTTATTGTCTTATGTCTTTTGGACAGAGACATAAAGGAAAAATATAAGACCGTTGACAAGTCGATAATTGGTTATAAAAATCGACTTCGAAAAGCATTTGGTAGGACATCTTCGCTATTTGAGGATTGGTCTGAAGCTTGCCGGTATAGGATGAATAAGGATATACCTGAAGTTTTTTTCGAAAAAATAGAAAAGATGGCAGAAAGAATTATACAACATAATATGTCAAAAGAAAGCATAATGGAAACATTATTAATGAACTGTTGTGATGATATGGATATCAAGAAAGAAGTTCGGATGAATAACGTAAAAGGAGTGGAACGCCTACCGTAAAATTTATTTTATTTCTTCCATAAATTAATTTTACATTAAATTTCTGAAAATCTTATTTTAACATATCTATAACAATATTGTACGGAATGTAATTGTTTAATTATTAATTTGATAAGATTGTAAATTCAAAAATTTTATGAACTCAACAACGCTCCCAATAATACTTAAATTTTATTTTAATCCATTTTAATTTTTTTAAAATTAATTTATTTTTTAAGACATTTTCAATTATTTTTTCATTACTAATATATTTTAAAATAATTAAATTTATTTGTATTAAAAAATTATTTTTTTTATTTTTTACAGTTTTTTATGTAAAAAAAAATTTAAAGTACATTAAACGGGTTTTAAATAATTGTTAATTTTATTAAAATTTTCAACTGTATAATTTTAATATTCTTTGACATAAAAATGTAATTGTTAACCGCTGCAATTTGCTTCAGTATAGCTCATTTGACTGAGATTGACGTAGAGCGTTCTTCCTTGAAATTGCTTTTTAAAATTTAAAAAAAAAGATTATTATGTAAATTAAATGAAATAAATAATACTTTTATCAAAATTGGAAAATACAATGATAAAAATTATTAGTTATTTTTTTTATAAAAGAAATATTTTTCTAGATGGTAACATGTCTTAGTTACTTATGCATATGTATTTTCATTGTATATTTATTTATTTTATAAATTATTATTGTAAAAAATAGAACAATCAATATCATTTTTACACATTTTTTTATTCTTTTCATTATATAATTATCTTTTTGAAGATTTCTTTTTTTTTAATAATTTTTTATTTGTCCTAAAATATTTGAATATTTTTTCAATAAAAATATTTATTGCGATCTTTATTTTGAATTGTTAAATTTCCAACTTTTAAAATTTAATTAACTTAAACTTCAATTCTTTCTCATTTATTGCCAATATATTCAAACTTCATTTCAATACGAATTTCTATTTTTTTAAACAAATTTTTGAGGAACATAATTTCCTATTCACAAAACTTTATAAATCGATATATTGTAAAATAAATATGTATACGTTAACATTTTAATTTAAATTTTACAATCTCTTAAATTTTCAAATTTAAAACTTTTCAATTTTAGAGTTTTACCATTTGTAAAATTTTAAATATTTACAATTTTACAATTTTAAATTATGACGTTAAAAATGTTTGTGAATACAAATTCCTAACCGTAAGTAATTACAATTTAATCCTGGATCTGCTGAAGGTTGCTCTACTAAATAAGACATAGAAGGAAGACCAACGACTCCATGTGTCTCCTCACAATAATGCAAGGTCCCACCCGGCGAAAAAAACACATCGGCAAAGGATACTAAGGATTTCCAAGACAGGAACGAATTTGCATGTTTTTTAATGTTCTGCTTTTGACTTATCGGTTGTGAAAATGTAAGAATGTTTCAGTGTAAATTTGGTTTTTGGTGGGCAATATAGATAATTTTTTATTTTGTTACTTAATTAAATCATTTAAATATTATATCTAAAATCAAAAAAAATGTTTTTTTTATTGATTTTAAAACTTTATTAAAACTTTTTATGAAGTTTTTATGCCGTTATTATGATAAAAAGTTTGTTATTAAATATCGAAAAAAAGAAAATAAAAATGACTTTCTCCGAAAAACGATCAAGTTTCCCAGTCTTTAGTCGACTCTTAAGTAAACTTTTTAAAAATAAATGACTATATTTTTTATTTGATAGGCCTTCTAAAATAAGCATTGCGCGCCGCATAATTAATCATTCAAGCTCTCATTTCATTATTTAATAATGTTTTACAATTTTATGCACCATGAGCAATTATTAAAAGAATAATATTTATTAATATTTTTAACTGTTTTGATAGTAGGGAGTCCCAGACTCCATTGAGAGTTACCAAACCATAAGTTCTTTTAGCTTTTTGTTCAGCCCACCGCCCATGTTGTTCCGAATACCGGACGGGGATAGCAGAGGTGCTCAGTAGGAATATGAGCTCAGACTCTTTCTGCTGGGCCCATTTTAATTTAAGATTGTTCAAACAGATTATTTTTGTTTTAAAATCAAAATCAAAGCAATGATAAAAAAGTTCAAAAATTTGAGCAATTAGAATTATTTAAAGCAAATAATCGTTTCTCCAAAATTACACAAAATAAACTTAAATCGTAAAATATAAAAAATCAAAATGCCTCTTTCCTCTTAAATCACAATCAATTAACCAAAGTTAGAAATCGTTTTGTATAAAATATGACAATCGATATTCGTTTGTTTTTTGATAATTTACAAATGATCAAATCGTTAAATTACATTTGTTTCGCTAGTACAAGAGAAACATGAAAATCAGAAATAAAAATTAAAATTGAAATTAAATTTCACTTGTGCCATTAACTCGTTCTGATTGGATAGCCAATCAAAGCTTACGCCAAATTTATTTAACTTTTTTTTTAATTTTCCTTTTCCTTATTTAATTTAAATTTCTATTTTAATTATTTAATTATTTAACTTAAATCTCATATATCAAATATATAAGAGAAACAAAGTTATAAAAATCAGTAATTGTCATTTGAATATCCCAATAAATAGCTCGATTTGAATTTGAGTTGGCATGAGAGGAATTCGATTGTCTTTTTCCAGGAGAGGTAATGGAAATCGACAATAGATATACAATAACAATACAATATAATAAATATTAAATTCGAATTTCGAACATTAAAAAAGTTGAAAAGTTCTTTTTAGATCAAAATACAGGTCATTAAATTTTCAAAGTTACAGAATGAAAAAAAATGTTTTCAAAAACTTCTTCATTAAAACATTGAATGTTCTTTATTAAGTATCATCTTGAATGACCTAAATAATATTTCCACTGCGACTTCTTTTAATACAAGCCATCTGTCAAATTGACCAGAAAAAGGATAAAGTTGTAAAGTGTTAAGTCTCAGATAACTTTCACAAATGTTTTTCTAAGATCTTTAAGCGACGAAACAATAATAAGCAAATTAAATCTTCACAATTTAGGAAGAGGCATATAACGAAGAATGAAAATATTTATTTAGAACTGATTTTAAAATTGATGTAATTTTATGGCTGCATTGTTAATTTGGTTTTCTGGTTTTTTTGTCATCATTATATTCAATATATCTGCATTTCAACATATAATTTTATTCACGTTTTTTAATACAAATAAATATTTTTTTAAATATGTGATGTATAATGGAAAATGATTGATTGAAATAAAAAATGAATTACTATATGTTTTCAATATAATTCATTACTTAAAGGATAAATTCTACTATTAAAAAATCGGCCATTTGTTCTTCATTGGATAACACAATCAAACTCGACTCAATTATGACAATATCTATCCACTAGATCGCCTTGAATGACGACCATATTATATGGCGGTTACAGCACCAGGAGTGTCTGATCAGTCAGTCGGTTCGCCAACAGAATTTAAAAACGATGAGAAGCTGGCAGAGGATGAAGATGGGAATAGAGTATGAATTTTGCGGGCGAATCAACGAACGAGAACTTATTCTCATTAGGTTGTGGCGATTTTGTCACAGGATGGTAGTCTGCGCTCCTAAGCTCACCGCAGGTCGGATTTTTTTAAAATTAATCCCAGACTAAGATGTATGACGCCATCTCAAGAGTGCATGGACCGCACCCGGCGAATACCTTTATAATATGGAATCAGTTATTGAAGTTGTATAAGTTTTTTTAGGTCTTTATAACCCCTATTAAAGTATTAAACGAGCTCTTTGACTTTCGGGTTCCAAAACTTGGGAAATACTATCAAAGATAATCACATATATCATTTTGATGTTTTCACAAAATCGAGTTACTGACGAGTTCCACTAAGACGTTTAATAGGAAAAATGGAAAGTATGTAAAAAAATTTAAAAAGTACAAAATTCAAAGTATGTTCAGCAATAAATCTATATTGCAAATTGATGATTATGCAAACATCTTGCGCAATAATTAATTAAATATTTTCAACAAAGTGGAAGAGAGACTTGTTTGGATATTAATGTACGGATTAAGTGATTTAATCAATAATGCTTCACAAGTTACTCTTTCCCAATAATTTTTAAAATTACTGCACAATATTTTAAAATTAGTTGCTTTCACCTCCGATCTACAACCCTTCATATGTACAGCAATATTACTCTCATTACCCAATCGTCCATGCTCCTGAATCCGTTTACAGAGATGACGAGACGTCTCTCAATTGTATCAAAAACGAAATTCAAAGTATGTTCAGCAATAAATCTCGTACTCCTTTGAGTTCATGTTCCAAACTGGTTTATCGATTTTGTGTAATGGGTAAAACGCCACATACATTGGAGAGACGTCTCGTCATCTCTGTAAACGGATTCAGGAGCATGGACGATTGGGTAATGGCAGTAATATTGCTGGACAAATGAAAGTTTGTAGATCGGAGGTGAAACAACTAATTTTAAAATATTGTGCAGTAATTTTAAAAATAATTGGGAGAGAGTTACTTGTGAGACATTATTGATTAAATCACTTAATCCGTCCATTAATTTCTGTAAAGTAAACAATCTCAAAAATTCATAATAATTGAAAGTGCTTTCTTTAACAAATATATTGACAATTCATAACTGTAACGGAAAGATGTACAAGAAAAGAAATTTTTCTCCATCACAACAACCATAAACAGGTTGTCTCAGATCGTCTTGATTATTAACGTCTCCAATTAGATATCTGATTTTTTTTATTATTGACTGGTTTTAAATTGAAGGGATTGGTTGAGGAAAGACGGAATAGTTATAGTTTACAATAATTATTTAATTTTCGTCTTTGTTGGAAAAACGGGATTGTTTAATTATTATTTCTTGCCCGTTGTTGTTTTCAAACTTTCTTTTACTGATTGGAAATTGAGGGAATTGGCTAAGGAAATGATGAAGTGATGATAGTTTCTAGGAAACTTCTTATTCTTCTAATTCAAAATCCAAATTTGTCGATCAATATTTTTATTGATTTTTTTATTATTTAATATTAGATAATATTACCATCCAAATATTATATTATATATAATATTATTATCCTAATTTATTTAAACAGAAAATAAAATAAAAATTTACATTTACAATGTCCAAACAAGTCTCTTCCACTTAGTTGAAAATAATTTTTTTAGTTATTACACAAGATGTTTGCATAATCATCAATTTGCTATACATAAGACAGCGAAATTGTTGTTAATTCTGCCTGAAGATGGTGGAAAATCCACCGAAATATATTGCGACAATAAAATTTTATTTTTTGAATGCGTATATATAATATATATGTATATAACTATATGAAAGTATGTTGCCTTTTCCCTTCGATTGATAATGATACATTTATTTATTTGTTTAATTCGGAAAATCGTCTACGAATTAGCATCGTTCAGTGAACATATTTTCCATAATTATTCAACCATATAAAAACTGAAAAAAAGAAAATTGTAATATTACCTCAATTTTTGAAAATAAATATTTCTTAAAAATAATTCTGTTTAGATTGAGAGGTTTTATATTTTCAATTGATTTTCAGATGTCTTTTTTGAACCGTGGATCAAATTTTCCTCATCAAATTATTCTACATATATATTTAATTTATTTTATCATCATTAAGTTTATGAATTTATTAATTATTTCGATATTTTTAATATGATATGAAGTATAAAATTAAGGGATAAGTATTAGTATATATCAAACTTTGATAATTTTACTAAATAGAACATTATTTATCATTTAGTGCATATTGTCTTGAAAATAATTCCCAACCTTAGTGGAATTCTTTACAGAGTGTTACGTTTAAATTGAGACATACCACAAAATAATCATATTCACAAACCTGCGAAAGGAGAATGTGTACCTAATCGCAAACCAATTTCTGTGGAATAAGAAGAACGAAGAGAGCTCGATGACGTCCAGAGTTTTGGAAGCGCAGTGCAACCTGGACGGGTTGCAGCAGATGATCGAAGATAAACCGTCATTGCTGATGCATGATCTTCCAACCTCACTGTAGGTTGGCGTGACGATGTCACTTCAAATGATGATGTTCATATTTACATAAAACGAAAAACTTTACCTACTATAAAAGGGAAATTACTTGACTTATTTGCCTTCATAAGTTTGTAAGGCTTTTAAACATATTATGTTGGGAAGTATAAAATTTTAGACATGATTACAATAAATTCAAATAGTTATAATTCAGCAATGACTTAATACTTTGTTGTTAAGTTTTCTTTGTTTGATTGGTTATTGAACACATTGACAAAAATCAATTAAAATTATTAATAACTGTTTTAATAATCAGTGTTTTCAAAAATGGAAGAGGCACAAGTTATGAAGTTCGAGATCCTACGAATTGAATGAAAAGCAAAAACAAAAGCTTTTCAGTGCTTGTTTGATAATGTTTTCTAACTATAAATGTGATCACTTTTTTAATCAAATCATTACTAGTGATGAAATATTGGTCAAATATGGCAAGCGCAAACATTCAGCAAGCTGAGTCAACACGAATGAAGCACAAAAACTCAGGTCAAAGCACAACATTCATCAACGGAAACTAATCGTGAGTGTTTGGTGGTTTGCCTCATGTATAATCCAATATCACTTAATGAAGCCTGATTCGCAGATTACAACAGATGTCTACTACAACAATTTGGAAGAAATGATATGGAAACTCAAAGAAGAATAGCTGCATTTGGTAAACAGGTCGTCTTACATCTTGCTTCACGAAAATAAAAAGTCTCATATTGTACTTAAGGCAGTTACAAAACTTACAGGAACCTAAGTTGGAACTTCAGCACTATCTTCATACTCACCAGATCTAGCCCCAATTGTCTACCATTTCTTCGTTCATTTGAAAGACTTCTTAATTGAAAAAATTATCAATTCCAAAGATATCGTAAAAATGACCTTTTAGGAATGGCTAGTGTAAATTTTCGATTCGCTGAATAAGTTAATGTTTTAATTTAAAAATTTTGCAAAAATTAAATAATAAAAACAGAGTTTAAAATTAAAAAAATTTTAAAGTTGATATATTTCAGTTGACAGTTTTAAAATAAAAATTTTAAAAGAAATAATACAATTAATAAATGTTTTTGCGTAAATTTATATATCAAGCTGCTACAAACGTTTTTTACGAAATTAAATAGTTTTCTACAAATTAATTTTAAAATTAGATGTTATATAAATGTAAAAAATTATTTTTATTGTGTTTAGAATATTTTTTTAAAAAATACATAATAATAAATATTTTTAAAATTTTATAAGTTGATTGCATCTTATTTAAATGAAATAAATTAATTTTATAGGTAATAAAATTTTTAAAAGCATTCTAAATTAATAAAAAAAAGTTTTAATTAAAAATAAAAGTTCAAAAATATGTAATCGAATATAATAAATTATTTTTAAAGTTTTTACACATTCATTGGATTTTATTTAATAGAATGAATTAATTTTATTAGTCATTTAAATTTTGAAAATGCATTTTAAAAATAATAAAAATTTGATATAGTAAAATGTCAAAAATAAGTTATAAAATATAATAAATTATTTTTAAAGATGTTTTTTACAAATTGAAAGTAAAATAAAATTTATGAGACGAGTTGAAAATTTTAATTAACGAAAATTTGTTTGAAAATTGGTAGTTGTCATATGAATAAATGTTGGTGTTAAAAATGAATTCTGATATATTTTGTTGTTGCAACCACTTCTCACAAGGAATATAAAGATTTAAGCCCAGTAAGTCTTTTGTCAAATTGACTCATCAAGCCTCCGCTCAAATGGCAAAAGTATGTCGATATTTGTATTGTCAATAAACTTTGACTTTAGTTCTATATATTTTATACGTAACGATCTAATATACGGGTAAATTGCAAAATATTTCAGCTGTCCTTACAGACATGAAAACAATATGTATTTAAGTTTAGTTTATTTAAAAATTATGTGTATAATTAATAAAGTTTATTCTTTGAAAATATCTATAAAACCCTAACATTGAGCGCATATTGACTTCCTAATTCGTTAAGTTTGTTTGACAAATAAAAATATTGCAGTCACAGAAACCTACACCTGTCAATGAGCATTTACAATAAATATAATATAAAATAGTAAACGTAATACTTTTTCGGTACTCATTTCAGTTTTTAAACCATAAATAATTTTAGATTTAAAAAAATAACTTTAGAATTGGTTTAGAAAATCTCTTCATGTGTCATTTTGGAATTACCGACACAAACAGATATAAAGATTATATATTAATTTTCCGACAAAAAATGACACCGAAATAATTATTTATTTGTATTTTTCTAATCAAATTAAAATTTGCATTATTTAAGGTGCTTTATTCAAACTAAAATTATCAAACAGAAATAAAAATATCATCATTTGCTCATTAACGTAAAACCAGAAGCACTCAAACTTTATCCTTCGGCGATCGACCATGAAAGCTTTAAGCGTCAAACGATCGAGTTGGTAGAAATAAAAGACGAAATTTATAAATGGTTGTATATATATTGACTATATACACTAAGGGACCATCCATATATTATGTACGGACTGAAGGGGGAGGGGGGTGTTTAAATTTAAAAGATTTTGCGTATGGGTGCATATGATGATGGGGGTGGGTAATTATTAAATATGTAAACAGGCAATGGTTTTCTTAAAAACATCTTTTTAATTTTCTGCTCTGTGAACACACCATCATTCTATCAACAAAGGTGGAATATAAAATCTAATAAAGAATTAAATTTTGATGAAAAAATATAGAGTTGGAATTGTAAGATTCCCTGACGCATATTGTTGTTATTCTGTTCCTTTCGCTTTACTCTAATAATATAAGGCATTTTGCATATAATGCACACAGCCAGCATTTGTTATGATACAGTGTTTGTTGGAAGAAATTTAGAACATTGTATAAAAATGGTGGTTCGAGACTCAATTTGTATGTGCTTATGGTAGTTCAAAATGTACAGGGTGCAATGGTGGGAGGAGGGGGGTTAGAATATTAACTTTTTTGCGTATGTAATAAATGGATGGCCCCTTATATATTGATGTTGATATATGGCACTGCATGTCATTTGCGTACTTTTCATAGAATGACGCATAATTACTTCGCTCCAAACTTAAGGATGAGCCAATTACATTATTTAGATTTAATGATCTTCATTTGGAAAATGCATAAGTAGGTTGACCCAAATAATGTTGTTAAATGAAGAACTGTTTGTTTCAAATATAGATACTTTTCTTCAGAAAACAAGGCTTTATCTGTAGCTTTGGCTCTGAGACGCATATTTGAAGTCCAAATTGAACGTGTTTGATATACTAGAAGCTTTTTTTTCAACAAAATGGATGACACATGAGAGTTTTAATATCAGTGAAATCGTCTAAATCGAAAAACGCCATTCAAACTCACACAGAATATTTTTATTTCGTTCTCATAACTCGTAAAATCAAAATTTGTCTGTGAGTCGATTCTCAATTTCAAAGTCGGATAATTTTGTTAATCCATTTTATTCAGTTGATCAATAAGTAGTTTAAGTTTATTTTCAAATGCATTGATTGCACTGTGCATATCGATGGTGGTTTTGTTTTTCCCTTGTAGTTCAAAGTTATTTAAATTGGAATAAATTGTAACAAGAAAGAGTTGTCAAGAATGCCAAATTACAGAGCCATTTTTTCCTTTCTAAGCATTTCAGTCTCATGACCTCTTTCATCAAAAAACTAAATGATTATTTGTAGTTATTATTGAAACCTTTCCAATGATTTGCCTCGACTTAAACACCTAACATCTGTATGGAGAAGTACATCAGTGTGATATGATTCATTAGTTTCCAATTGGTCTTTAAAGAAGTTTCATTATAAACTTTGAGCTCGTATTGAATTCACTACCTTCAAGTTTATGTCCGTAACCTCTTTTATATTTTATATTTTAGAATATATGACTTGCTGATGAATAATACAATAAATTGAAGAAGACGATGGAGTATCATCGTTCGCTCGAGAAAATCCAACAAATATATTCGTTTTTCCAGTTATGAATGGTTCTCCATCTGTTGATGGGTACGAGTTTATGTAATGGCAGCTCGTAGCTTCTTGAAAACTTAAATGAATCGTAAATATATATTTACCAGAAGTAGTTCCTTGTATAGCAGTATCCGTCATATTAACTATAACACAAGACCACTTTAAAACGTTTAGCACAACGTTATTTGCAGTACTAATCCAACATTTGGCATCATAGAAAGAAAAACGAACCGAGAGGTAAAGTTCACGGGTGTTTTTATTGAAGTTTGTTTATCGACAGATTAAGACGAGTTTGTCATTGAGAATGACATAGGATCTACCAGGACCGGGAACTTTCTTTTTTCAAAAGTTTTCAGCAAACAAAACTTGATTTTTAACAATACATTGAAATTTTGACACGAAACCCTTATATTTTTTTTCAAAATAAACCAAACATTTACATCTGAAGGGCCAAAAACTTTGCGAATCGGTTTGGGATGTTCTTAAGCACCCTCAATATATTCCAGATGTTGCCACATCCGATTATCATCTTTTCCGGTCACTGGAACATTTTATTCGCGGACACCGCTTTATTGAAGCTGAACACGTGTAACATGCCATTCAAAAGTTTTTCGACCAGAAAACGCTAGTTTTACCGCCATGGAATTTCCTTGTTGAGGCTTGTTTTGAGAAAAATAATTGAAAGTAATGGCAACTACATTAATGAAAGCGATCCCCTTTTATTGTAAAAATTTTACTTTTAATAAAATCTTAATTTACTGATAAAACTTTCGTTCGAGCCGCATAAAATAATAATATGTCACAATTTTTATAATAATTATTAATGTTATGAAATGAATTTTTAAATAATTAATGCCAGTCAAATAAAGTACGTAAATTTATTGTATTATTAAAACAATCGAAAGATTGGGGGTTGGTTCATTATTTATTTATATTAATATTTTAATTCAGTCAGCTCAATTAAACAAACAAAGTTCACTTTTCTTTCATAAAACTGATATTCAATTATTTATATTTCTAAAACAGTTGCATAATTTCAATATTTATATAATATTATTATTTTTAATTTAATTAATTTAGTCTAAAAATACGTTGTCATTATCAAAATTATCATTTGAAACTTTTACCTAAACATAAAATATATTTGCATTTCAATGAATATTTTTATATAATTTAATATAATTAATTAATTAATTAAATGTGTATTTTTTATTAATTAAAGTATTTTTGATAAATATTTCATAATTTTTGTTCATACAATCTATTTAATGTGTTTTTTTATTTTTAAGATTAGTTTAAATAATTGAAAATTGTCTTTAGAAATAAAATTAACTTAAAGTTTTTTTGGGTTTACTTTGAGTGGTTCTGATTTCCAGCACTGACCTAAAGTGTACGTCCACATTTAATTTGAGCATTGTATATTGTGGTACATGTTACAATTTGGTTTTGTGAGAGCACAATTGTAAAATGAAGAGGCAACAGAAGTGTAGTTTGACCCACAGATTTAATTTGAACACCATCTTGACCGAAAACGTACTTTTCCATTCTATTAAATAAGGTCTACGTTATTCTTTCTAATCATTTTTAGGTCCTCGTTTCTATAGTTTTAAATTCATGAAAAAGGAAACTATTGAACTTTGGATTAACTATAGCTCTAGATATGTTAAAAGATCAAGTAAAATTGAAATATTAAATTCATATGCAAAAATAATATAAAGTGTTTTTGAAAGTGTGAAACTATAATCTAAAAAATGAATTGGTTGATTCGTATACAAAAATCATATGGAATGTTGTTGAGTATTATTGAAGTGTTTTTATGTCTTAGGTTTTCTTGGACACTCTTGAATACGGTCTCTCGTTTTTCATAACCAATGACCAGAGGATTAAGGAATGCTTCTAAAACTAAATTTAATATTTTGTTTTAAAATAAAATCAAAAGAATAAAATTTATAACTCATAAAATAAGTACAGGGTGTCCCACGATTGAGTCCCATTAATTTTTTAATCTAAAATAAGTAAAAATAAGAAAAGCAATATTTTTGCAGTGTTTCTGTAACCATTTTCACTATTATTCCATGTTTACTAACACCTGTTCTACCATATTATAGAGGTATAAATTAACATTTAAAAATAATCGATAAAACATTGACTATGAATTCCTATGTAGTTTGTTGGGAAATAAGTTCATTTTTGGATGTATCTTTTTCTATTTCTTTGGGTATTTTTTATTTCATATTATTTCATATTGAAATAATTGTAATAAATAATTCTTTACATCAGCGTTGTTTTAATTTCTCATTTAAAATGTATACAAATCAATAAATTTACAAGAGCGAAAGAGTTTAAAAATTCATCAAAAATGCAAAAAAACCCAGTTCACATTTTGGAAGATTGTTCAGGTGAAAGTACTAACAGAAAATTCATTTACCGAACAATCAAAAGATAGGAGCAACATGGCTTTATTGTCCCATCAAAAGCCGGACTCGTCAAATGCTAGGAAAGGTTAAGCGTACAATAAAAAAGGAAAGACAGTGAGGAAAACCAGCAAAAATTTAATATAAGGAAAAGTTCAGTGCTCACAATCTAAAAGTATTTCTTGCATTTAAAAGCTTACAAACGTCAGAAAGCTCACACGATTCCAAATAAGAACCAACAAGTTCGTATGGATGGCTGTCAAAAAATCAATAGATTGCACTCACGATCGAACATCATATTTTCTGACGAAAAGATTTTTATGTTTCAAAAGCAGCATAATCGTCAGAACTATCAGATTTTGTCTCATTGAAATTCCTATCATGAATGATTTGTTGAAAAGTCTTAAGGTTCAAAAGGAGTAATGGTATGGGCCGCAGTAATTGTCAAAGTTCGGCCTCTGTTGTTGTTTTTAGGGCGTTAAAATTTTTAAGGGAGTTAAAATAAATCAAGAATATTATTTGGTAATTCATCATTGACTTTCCAGCAGGATTCTGCACCTGCTCATGTAACTCGACATGTGGTTCAACAATGGTGCAAAGATAATTTACCAGGCTTCATTGACACGGACTTATGGTCAGCAGTATCACCAGATTTAAATTCTTTAGATTACTCAATCTGAGGTATTGTGGAAAGTCACTTAGCGAACATTGACACCAAAATGAGCATCGATGAATTCAAAAGAAAACTGACAAAAATATCGAATGAAAAACATATTTGAAAAGCCTGCAAATCCTTCATCAAACGATAAAATGATATTTTTAGAGCTGATGAGGGTCGTGTTCAATTGCTCTAATAAACTTTGTTTTTTAAATGGGATGTTGTTTTTTTATTTTTACTTCTTTAATAATGAAAAATTATATGGAACACAATACATTAATTTAATTTTTTTTATTTAAAGATATTTAATATTGAGGCTGCATTACTTTTCCCATTCTGGATATTATTATTATTATTATTATTATCTTATCAGTATTATCTTATTAGTAATGATTCACAATACAATCTCTCAAAATGTGAATCAAAATTCTTTTGAAAAATAGAAAATTCATCTTTTAAAATTATTAATAAATAAATAAGTTATATTTTTGCAATATCTATAGCGATTAAGAACCTTACTCGATCTACTTGACTGTGAACACTCACTTTTTGTTTTGTTTGAGTATACATTCCATTTCTTTAGCAAATGATTTTATCACATATTCTACCAGGATTTAGTTTAGGAAATTCGTACAACTTATTTCAGACAATTATGCCAACATTAAATAAATGTAAGAAACATTTTGTATTAGGTTGTCAAGTATGAAATTTGTAGGCATCATTACAACAAATTCAATTCAAACTTTAATTTGACAATGGTTTTACATTTTTATAAAAATAAAAATAATTATACGTTTTGAGAACATTTTATAATCATCAGTATATTTAAACATAGAAAAGTCAGAAATTAAAACTATTATGAAGTACGACATCCGACATAGAACCTTAGTCTCACAAACCGTGCAAAACATGAAAAATGTATTCCGATGCAATTCTACTTCACAGAAGAAAGTCTCAAACCGGTTCAGGAAATTTGTGAAAGGTTTTTTTAATCTCAATAATAAGTATAAGGGTCGTCTAGGCACGCAGTAACCGTGGAGTTGGATCCAGTACAAAGTACTGATGATGTATCGTTACCATTTAATATTAAAAGGCAAACAATATTGAATCATTTGGCTCAAATTTCTTCTTTAAAAAAAATCAATTCCCAGGATTGCTTAAAAATGGCCTTCCAGGAATTTATAGATTCTCACTCACCAAATTTTTATTCAAACGGACGTAACAAGCTGCCGCTCAAATGGCAAAATGTGTCGATAATATGGGTGCATACTTTGATAAATGACATAAATATTTGTATGTGCAAATAATCAATAAACTTTTACTTTAGTTCTACAAGTTTCATATTTGACGACATAATATAACGCAAATGTTTTTGGAAGTAAAATTTTAATGATATTTTATATAAAATAAAAACTAATGTATCTAAACAGTAAAAATAGTTATACTAAGAGAGATTTTTAAAGAGATTTCTATTATATTTTGATAATACAATTGAAGGAATTAAGGAAAATAAAATTATTAGAATTATTAATTAAATATATTTAAAAAAAATGCAGAAAATGTATTTTGTTTATAATAACTCAACTAAGAAATAGGCGGACATTCAAATAAAACAAAATGTGTCACCAATTTATGTCATGGGTAAAGACAAACGGTTAGACTTACCAAATAATGGCGTGGGTCATATTTCACTTTGCCCATTCCGAAAATCAACATGGAGCCATCAATGTTCTTTTATCACATACACAAAATACAGATCCTATATTCGTTTTAAGAAGACCATATTTTTTGTTAATTATTAGATTTTAAAAAATACGACATTTCAGTAATACAATTACATTATACAATTTAACTGTATTTTTTTAATATTTCTTTTACATTTAGGATTGCTAAAATTGAATCAACAAAATAGTTAAGAGACCAATATTTATTTAATTAATTTATCTTAGAATTTTAAGATTCTTTCCTAATATAAAAATCAATTATACGAATCCTTCAACATGGGAAAAATGGTTTAATTAGGATATTGTTATTATTAAAAGCAATGACACAATTACTCTGCTCACATTTTGAGTCATCACGACTCTCGGATGTTCTTTCACCATTTCACATCATTCTAATTAGTGTGGTTTCTGAATTTTTAATAATGATTATTCAAACAAATTTCTTAATATTTATTGTTGTTTAGACTTTAAAATATTTCGTAAAATTATAAAAAAAATAATTAAACTAATTTTAAAATTATTCAAACTTCTAAAATGTCTTTAATTAAAACATTCAACATGCTTATTTTAATTTTTGAAAAATATAACTTATATTAGAAATTACTCAATATTATTACTTTTTAAATTTAAATTCTATCAGATTATTTAACTTGCATTAATGTAAAAAATTTTAATTCTGTTCGAATGATCAGTTATCGCAAATACAAAGAAATAGCAATTTTCCAGATGGATTGGAGACTCACAATTCCTGTTTCAGCACGCTCAAATAAACATACCGCATCCATTCACAATTTAAAATATTCGTTACAGTGATTACGATTAACAAATTGAAGATTAGAATTGAAAAGAATAGGAATGAATTAGTTTCAAAGCATGTACGTCAATGTAGCATTAGCACTAAGATTATTTTAAAAATAAAATATCTCATCATTTCCATCACAAGTTTAATTGAACTGTTCTGAAAATGATCAAGTTTTCTTTTCAAAGCTAAATTACAACTAGTTTTATCATTCCTCGTCTAATCAAAAAACGCAAAATCGATTAACTTGATAACGAATATCAAACTACAGTGAAAGCCGCTTAATAGGACCAGTAAAAGTCGGTTAATGGGACCACTCATGAAACTGTTTGACCCTTCAAACAACATGAAAGTCATGAAAAACGTGTTTTTAGCGTAGGTCATACACCCACCCCAATCAACATACACATACACACGTAACAAAGAAGCAGGTCTTGACTTAATTTGTACTTACTGCATTTGTTCTTATCTCTTTAGCTGCAGAGAGCACCTGCTACATTTGTAGCACACACACACAGGACACAGCAAGAGGAAGTGTCCTGCAAGCAAACGTACAGTTAGTGGCGGTAACCCCATACACTTATCATCCCAGGTACGCATGTGTGTGTGTCGCCTAACTCTACATCAATCTTGCTAGAGCACAATGGGGAGGGTTGCAGACTGGCTGCTGACGAGAGCTGCAGCAAGCTCACACCCTCTTATGAAATCGTCACCACCAACTTCTCTCTTGCTGGTAGGAC
>MQRK01231607.1:31220-54843 GCA_001938485.1 Girardia tigrina
TTTGTTTTATCTCATCAATTTTCAAGGCTGAGGAAAATTACTATATAAACAACATCAAATTCAGTTTTAGTTTGCCCAAAAATATTTGCAAGAAATTTTAACTGAAGAGAATTGTTCGTAAGTAGAGTTATCATTAATATTTACTTTATATTTTTTCAAACTTGAACAAAACCTGTAGTATCCTCTATTGGAGAACAAGGTTTACAGAAGAGGTCTAAGTTTAAATCAAAGCATCGTTCGTTTTGGGAGATTCACAGTTTTTACTGTAATCTGTTAACTCGCACGAAATATTGATTGTATTTGTATTCTGTCATCAAAGAATTGAATTATTATTATTATTTGTGACTTGTTGATCTTTGTTATTTGAAATAAAGGTTGATAAAAGAATTTGTGTTCATTATTCATATATTTATGTTGGAAGACCTTTCTGAATAATTGGAGTCAGATCAAAAGATAAAAGATTATTGATTGAGAATTATTGATAAAAGATCATTGATTGAGAATTATTGATAAAAGATTATTGATTGAGAATTATTGATTAAAGATTATTGACTAAAGATTATTGATTATGGAATTAAGAAAAGAGATTTACGATTAAAGATAAAGATTTAAGATTTGTGTTTTTAAAAAGTGAATAATTGAAGTTAAAGACATTTTTAATAATTTTAAAACCCAACAATTTCAGTCGTCTTCGAATTACCACAGAAAGAGTTGAAAGGTTGTTTATTAGCTTATTTCGTATAAATGCATATAAGGTAGCAGTTGGACTATTCACACCAGTTATCCAAAATCATTACATTTCATGTTTTGTGCAGACAATTTGAAGTTAGCTAAATCATGCTGATTTGTTTGTATGTCTCTCCCAAAAAATATGTAAACGGAATTGAAAGTATTTATCCCATATAGTAATTAATAGAACTTTAATTTATGTGTAAAGTCTTGAGGGTCACAAAGTACTAGAAGTATCAAATACCTACTGTGAAATATTGCAAGGTCATTGTTACAAATTTTTATTATTTTAGTCTATATGCAATCAGTCGATCCCATTGATATGTGGTGCGGATAAAAAGTCCTTAGACTCGTATAGACATAAAATAATTAATTGATGACAATTTTACTATAGAACAACAAATATATACAGGTAAATAATATCAAGTTTGTTCAACTGTGTTAATGTTTTGTAATTTAACTTCCAAAAAATGTACCACCTGTGGAATATCGCAGCGTTATTCAATTTTTGCTTTGGAGGAAGACTTAAAAGAAGGACATAATGCGTCAGCAGCCGGAAAAATAAGGAAATAAATCTCCAATATTTTTGAATTTCAGTATTATTGCCTTTGCCGTCGATGAATCCAGACACGGATTTAGGCCCATTCTTTATCTTTACTTACTAACTGTCAAATAATGCCAAGTTATGTGAGAACATTCTTGCCATGAGATATTTCCTTTCGATTCTCCGGAGAAGATATTTCTCTAGGCATTAAAAATTTATGATCCGATTGGACTAAATTTTAAATATCAAGTAGCTCTTAATCTTTCGCTTTATTAAAAGGCATTATGTACACTAATAAATGTTTTAAATGAAGTTTTACGGGGATTTTGTACCACACCGATGTTTATTGTCTTCCTCAGGTGAAAAAATACGATAAATATGTTCAGCTTTGGAAATAAATTGAGTAGTAATATTCTATCAAAGAGGAATTGTCTCAACGATGTATGCAGAGAAGAATTTGTCAGAAGTCCTTTTTGTCAGAAAATGTTTACGATTTATCAATTTAAATTACTTAAATTTCATTTAAATTACTTTTGACACAAAAGCAAAATATGTCTTCCTATCTGAAATTACACTTTTAAAAAGAATTTGCCTCTTGGGAACCTTTACGTTTGGTTGAGTGGTTTTTTGTTGATGGTAAATTTTTATGCATAGTAGAACAAGATATTTTAATAATTAATACTACTGAAACAAGCAATACTGCTGAAAGACCTTTGTGGGGTCTTCGTTTTCCTCATATAGGAAGGCATCGCTCATTTGTTGCCAAATTGCTTGCAGTTAATTTTCTACCATGCCCTAAATGGTCATATTGTTTTCCAAGTTCTTTAATTAGATTAATTATTTTAGTAGCAGGTCATTTTCCAATAGGTCAAAGCTGCGAATTTACAATCTGCAGAATTTCCTTCTGGTAGATGGTGATGATTGAATCTCGATGGGCAGACTTTCTTGATATCTAATTAATATAAAATCATCAATAAAATAACCTAAAAAATCTTTGGGATCCCATAAATTGTATAATTTAGTATCAAAATGCCTACAAAAGCATGATAATAACCACATCCGTTTGTCCTAATTATGCGAACCATCTCTTACAAATACAAATTCATACACTAAATCGTTTAATTAACCCATAAATATGAAATAAAAATCGAATATTTACCGAACCACCTACGTTATTTTGTCTTAATATATATCTGGTTTTTACAAATTAATTTTAGAATGATTATCACTTTATAAATTATTAAATATTTTTGAATGATTGAGAGTAATTATATAATTAAAATATAAAATTAATCTAATTGATCAACTTTTATTAACATCAGCAGCTGTCCCTCATTATAAACAGACAAAACAGAACTGTCTCTGAGAGATTCGTCCGATTTGGACCGCACTGGAATAGGTCGTCATCGTATTCGTGTCCTAAATGCATCCTTCTGTCTTTCTTTAATATTACTTACACTGAATTTATGTAAGGATGGAACAGGGAGACTGTACCCTCATGACAACTGGTAAAAATACAGAGAATACTTTCCAAGTCGCGTGTACGATTGCTTTTAAATAATTGAAGTTAAAACTTTATTACATATTTATTTTATAAAAGATAATCTTTCTGAAGTCGTAATTATGTAGTTAAATTGAACATGAGAATTTTTTGAATAATGAGAATTGTCCAATTTTGAATAAAATATAAGTCTAAGAAATGTAGGGTACATAAATGTTATAAAATGCTTTAACACTGATTTTTAATTCCATTCAGGGCGCAGTAGCTATTTGCGAACACATAATATAGGCGCCAGACTTTTCTGTGTGATTTAGTAACAGTATTTACCGTTACAGGTAGCAGTTATTGTCGCCTTGGCTGCAGAACACACCGATTCTTAAACTACTGCATTCTTGAAGCTCGCCTGATTATTTGTATTTAAAGTTCATAAAGAAATTGGAGTTGCAAAGGAGGATGTGGCCGAATTTTCCAAACGAACTATATTTCCAATGTTATGACTAGAGTCACCTTTTTTTCGCATTCATGAAAAAACCCCACCAAATCGCGAAAAAATACGAAAAAGTATTATGAACATGAAAAATTGCTAAAAATGACTGAATTGTAAAAAATAATAAGAAATTGTTACTTAATTATCAAACAATAATTTTTATTTGATGAATATTATTAAAAGTTAAATAAAAGCCATAATAAATTTTCCAATTTGCAAAATTAAATGAAATGATCTTCAAATTAGATTAGTAAAAAAAATAATTTCTTCAAATTACACAAGTAAATAAAATTATTTTTAAAATACAAAGTAAATAAATTGATCCCTTAAATTACTTAAGTTAATAAAAAATCCTTTAAATTATAACAGGGGTTTTAAGGACATTATTTGGATACAGAGTAGAATTACAGAACTTTAGAGTTTTCTTACCGGATAATGCCTCTTGCATGGGAAAGGCATTTCGAGATGTATTTCTCATAAAATCTAACACATCACTTGCATCGCTCATATTCTGAACATAAGTGGAGAAGAGTAGCGTAAAACGTTTGATAATGTTGATAAGTTATTTGAGCTTGTTAAGGCGATTCTGGTTAAGGCAGCTGATCGATATGTGCGGTTTCTAATGTATCTTCGTCAGCAGAATGTGGAGTCACCAACTCAACCTCCAGAATCATGTGTAACACATTAGGTCACCTGGTTTCAACCTTCACCGAAATCTGACCACGTCTAGATTAAGTTATTAAGGCCCAAGAAGCGCACTTTTGAATGTGTTAGCAATGCAAACAAAATATAAATTCTTTAAAAAAATATTTATTTCATAATTGAAATTAATTATCGCTTGTTTATAAGAAAACATAATTGACAATTAAATTAAAATATTTTCAGAGATGTTTCATTTATTTTTATTCAAATACGATAAAGTTTTAAAGAACTCATAAATGATGATGACCTAGGTCCATGATCCAGTATATCAGGACGCCTTGGCTGACAGACAAATTTATATTTTGAGTAAATGTAACCTAATAAAATCTCTTATTTTCAGTTTATGAATTAAACAAGTTAATATGTTAATATTAATATTAATAATGACATTTTTAAACCAATAGTGTACAGCGTATGATAGTCATATATATTAATATATTAATATATTTTTATATTTACATATTTATATATTTATATATTTATATATTTTAAAATGAAATATTTATATTTAAACTGCTATTACTAATTAAAGTTATTAAATAATAAAATAATCAAAAAACAAAAAAAGAATTATAAATTTCATTAGTAATGAAATTTAACTTCCTTTCATAAAACAAACCTTTTTCTAAACCCAAAAAGTGTATTGAGAAAAAAATAATCGTTATTAAAAAATGAAAATTTTATGGAATATTTATTCATAAATCAGTTTTTTGTTTGACATTTTCGAGGAATTTATTTTGTAATTTTTATTTTTTTCTCGTATTTTCTTCAATATTTTCAATAAAATAAATTATACTGCAACAGAAAATATATATTCAAAATGAATATTTTTAATAAATTTTTCCTCATTTACGAATAATGTCATAATTTACAAGAAATTCATTTTGATAAATTTTGCTGTATCATGTTTTAACATCTTTGTCATAATATTCATTATACATCAATATATATATATATATATATATATATATATTATCAGTCAAATTTTTTTAATGTAAAATATTTTTTTAATTTAACATTTTAAAGATTGAATTTACTTTGTTTGATCTACTCTGAATGGTAATTAATGACTGGATGCAGGGTCTGACCCCTTGAAATTCACAAAACTGCCGCTCAATGTAAGATTCAAAAATTTGAAATCATTGAATAATTATTTATGGAGATAAAATGTGCGTTTAGAAAAATTAAGTAATTCGAGAATATCAAAGAAATGAAAATGAACTTCAAGCTCTTACTTTGAGAAAATAAAATGTCGTAAAAAGTTATTAATAAAATGTTTATTGCAATAAAATCCTAAAAAATATAATATTTACTGATAAAATCAGGCTTACATTTACATTTTATTAGATTTTTTATAAAATTCCAAAACACTTACAATAATCAATTTCTTAAAAACATCTTTAATATTATATATATATATATATATATATATATATATATATTATTTATTTTTAATAATTAAATTTGATTTACTTATATGAGAAGCCATTTTTTTCTTTGATTATTAAAAATTAAATCTTTAATTAAAATTGAAACTATTATTTTTAAAAAAATATAAACAGAACTTAAAATAAATAGAATCAAATTTTGTTTATCTAAATAGTTTAATTAAATGAAGTAATTAAACAAATAATTCATAAAGCTATAAATTTATTAATTAAATAATTCATAAAGACTTTTTTGATGGAAGAAAACAAATTAATATATGTTGAATGAATAAGAAAAAAAGGTAAATATCATTTAGAACTTGGTCGAAGATGTCGTCCGAACATATTTATATGGAAATTAAATACATTGTAAATAATTTTCAATAATTCAATACGACAAACAAAAATAAGGAAAGAAGATTAGTGTATAACCACCTAATTAAATTATAAATATTAAAATTACATTTTGTTTTCCCTTTACTATTATAAAATTATTATTATTTCTATTCCAGTTTCTATAGGGGAGTCATACTCTAATGACCGACTCCTAATTTGAAGTGAAAAAAAGTGTATTATTATTTATAAGTGTAAAAATATCGGATTCGGTTACTACAGATCAGAATTGATCAATATTTCTTTTCGTATTGTCCTCGTTGGGGAACCGAATTCGATATCTTTAACTCGTTTAAAATAAAGAAAAAGTCCAATAAGATAAATCATGGACTAAATTAATCAAACCTAATTAATGGCTTTGCGGTTTGATTAATTTATTCAGTATTTAATCAACAATAGCTATTAGTAGGAAAGTAAGCGTAATAGACTCAAAAATTATATAATGTAACAAAAAAATAAACTCTAATCAAAATAACCTTTCACAATTAAACTTAGTCCGTCAAAGTATCAAATTATCGTCAGTAAATTAATTAGTAGGATTCGAACAATTAGATTTTCTGCTGATATTCGTCGGATCTGAGTATAGGTAAATAAATCGTGAATTGTCAAGTGAGTTAATAATAATATCGTCAATAAAATAGTAGGTGGAGTTGAATAATTAAATTTCGTACTGGTATTCGTCGAATCTGATGATAAATAAACAAATCGTGAATTGTCATGTGAGTTGTTAATACAGGTAAATTCACGCTCATAAGTTCTAATTATAATTATTTGTGATCGATTTCAATTTGAATTCAAAGTCAAATTCAAATTGTATAATTAATTCATATAAAGTAATAATTTGCTTTTATAATAATTTTCTTTTCTGTCTTTCAAACTGTCTTCCTTTAATTATTTTTTTTGTTCTTTAATTAATTTTAATTTCGATTGTGGTATTCTAAACTCCTCAACTTACGGGATTGATTGAACGTTTTCTTTGGCTCTTTTTCGATAAACACATAAATAACACGATATAAAAAATATATAAACACAACTCAAATAGTCTACTTCGTATAAAATAAAAAAATATATAATCACTGTGGTTAATAGATCGACACATGCGCAGGACAACAACAGACGTGATGATACACACACAAAAAATAATAAATAACAAAAGCAATCAAGTACATCCAAAAGAAATAAAAAGAATAGGGTACACGCATGTAAAAACATCGAACACCGTCCGTTTGTTAAAATGAGGTATCACAATAAGTATTACTATTATTATTTATTTGAATTATTAATTTTGAATTATATATGATTATTTCGATTTTTGGAAGTCATTGATAATTCATATTTAAATTCAAAAAATAAAAATTAATTAATATCAATAAAATAACTGACTCTTATAAAAGAGGATAAAAATTCTTGTCAGTAATTTATATCAAACACAATTACAAATTCGTGTTATTTGTTTGTAAGTATACTGAATTTTTCACGGTGAAACGATTCCTCAATACTATATTACTGAAATAAGTGGTGCAAAGCCCGACAAATCATTCTGCATATCTTTGACTAACTCTAAAAAAATGACTCATTGTACTAATACATAAATATTTGATTTTTATTCCAACATAGTACCTGTGCACCCCCTGAAATCCGATTATCAATATTTTTTATTTGCTCTGTCATTCGCGTGTAAAGTTATTTATTATTTTAGTTTCAATCCCCTAAACATTTTTTTCTTTTTATCGTGATATGTTAACTATTTTTTAACTCTTTCTGTTTTGAGTTTGTCACAACTAATATAACTTTATTATATTAGGGTGAACCAAAAGTCTTTTCGTATTTTTTATTAAAAATTTTAACATAATTTTACAACAAATAAAAAACATTTAAGTTTCAAAGTAAAGTCCATTTGAATCTATAGCTTGAACCCATCTATGGGCAAGTTGTGCGATCCCGCTGCGGTACCAATCCTTGTTCTTAGAAGCGAAGAACTGGTGACACCCGTTTTCGACCTCGGCCAGATTATTGAAACTGCGACCACGAAGAAAGTGTGTCATAGAGCGGAAAAAGTGATAATCGGATGGCGCAAGATCCGGACTATACGCTAAGTGTAGAAGAAGTTCAAAGGCGTCGAGATTTTTGATTTTTTCCTTTGTTTGTTTGGCGGTGTGCGGTTTTTCATTGTCCTGTTGTAGAAGAACTCGCTTTCGATTGATCAAAGCGAGTTATTTCTCGCTAAGTACGGTATACATTCGATCAAGTTGGGCGCAGTAAAGGTCAGCGTCGATGGTACGACGGTTTGGAACCAACTCGAAGCGAATCACGCCTTCGAAATTCCACCAAACATACAAAAGTGCCTTCCTTGAGAAACGATCTCGTTTTACTACCGGTTTAGCAATTTGTCCGGCATCCAACCATTGATTTTGTTGGTCTGGATTACTGAAGTAAACCCAATTTTAATCGCAAGTTCCAATTCGACGGATGGAACGGTCTTCGCATGGATTTTCAAGCAATTTTTGACAAGTTTCGAAACGCTTTTCGGCTTGAATTGGTGTCAATTCATGAGGTACTTCTCGACATCGTCTATTGACCTTGCCAAGAGCGTGAAGGTGTCATACAATGGATGTTTGAGGAATATCGAGTTCGACCGACAATCTACAAGTAATTATTGACGGATTGGTCTCGACGGCTTCACGAATTGTTCCGGAATCTACGGTGATAGGTCGGCCTGAACGTGCATTGTCTCCGAGGTCAGTGTTGCCTTCGTTAAACCTTTTGAACCAATTTTGTGCAGTACAATTTGGGATCACATTATCGCCTTCAACTTCGCAGATATCTTCTTTATGACCACAGTTGCATGGAAACCCTGTTTCCATTAATGTCGTAAAAGAACACGAATTTCAAAATTTTCCATGATTTTTCTAAAAGACCATAAAAATTATATTAACGATTAATTATAAGTTTTAATATATATTGTGATGGTGCAGTTCAAGAGCTTTAAAAACATATAACACATATATTTAAAATATCTTTATTTGGTAATAAGAAACAATTGAACAAAAAGACGTGGAAAATACGAAAAGACTTTTGGTTCACCCTAATATAATTCTAAACTTTATATTTTATTTCTTTATTGTTTAGGAAAGGATTTAGTCCATCAATTTATTTCTTTTAAGTCCTATTATATTAAAATTTATACTCTAATTATCAATTTTATTGCCAACAGTGGGTTTACAGATTCCTTTTATTCAATCTAATCTTTCAACTCAATTTTAAAATTATATTTAGGAAATTTTATTTTAGTCAGTTTAATTTTTAAAAATACTAAAAACGAAAAATTTTAATTTTATATTTAATTATTATAAGGAAGTTGACAGTTGTTTTTGGGTAATCTTATTTTAGTCCACATAACCAAGAATTATATTTTATCATAATTGTAAATCGTCTATCACAACTGCAATGTTGCAATGAATTTTAAAATATAATCATTTTCAAAAACATAAAAACTGCCAATGGTTATGAAGGATTTTAAGAGTCATTTTAAGTCGAGACATTCATAATATACCATATAATTATACTAAGAATATAAAATTATAATTTTATATTTTATCATAATTATATACCTTATAATAAATTTATGTCACTTATTTATTTAAATAAAAATACTTAATATTTTTCTAACAAAAACTCGTAATGCCAGAATGCCTACTGAGCGTCTTATTTTATATTAGAACAATTATTTAAAAGATTATATTACTCTAAAACGTCGAAAATATGAAAACCAAATGACCAAGTATAATTGACCCACACAAATGGTCCATAAAAGTCTGTCAAAGAGTCTTCTTAAACTGTCAAATTTGTAAAGTTTTATAGTTTTTTTTAATTAAGAGGTTTTTACAACGTTCGTAATGATGTCAGAATTGTTAATGATAATAAAAAAAATTTTTATTAATCATTTTAAAATATAGATGTTACGAAAATTATTAGGGAGCGACGATGTATCGTTAAACAATGCATCGGAAGAACAACAATAAAATAAAAAAACAGCTATATTCAAATCTAAAATTTTATTTGGTCATTGATACTTGCTATTGAACTACAATAATGGCAAAGAGGATTTACAAAAAAGAAAAAAAATTTCAAATTTATTTTTGGAAAATTGAATTAAACTATAAAAGGTACATCAATTATTTTCTTCATCAGTCTTAAGTTTTCTTTTATACAAACAAGTTTTTCAACTTTGGATACTGAAAAATTTGTTCTACTGTCACCACATATATTTCCAGCTGTGGAAAACACACGTTCAGAGTTGGAAGAAGTTACTGGAATCACCAATGTTCTCCTGGCGAAGCAAGTTTGGGATAAATAAGTGATTCCTTTTTCCAGTATATCCAATTATTGGCATTCGGTGTTGTTAAATATTTTTCTAATTCCGCCTTGATGTCCGCCATTAAGGAGGTCCTCCTTTTCGGGTTATCTACGACTTTTCAAAAAGTCTTGACCTGCAAACTTTTGGAAGGTCTTCTTATGTATGCAGTTTTTTTGTATTTTTAGTGGCTGTTTTTGTGTCTGTGTTTATGTGTTTGTGTCTTGTTGCGTGTCATCAATGAGAGATTGTGATGTGTTGGGTGAGGAAGTGTTCTTAAGTACGGCCTTGTACATGTTGAACACAGCTTCCTGCATTAATATTTTGGTTATGTTGTATCTTTGCCCAATAACATGTAATGTCGATCCTTTGTAACGTGGATCCAACATGTTTGCATATGCGTATTCTAAAACCTGAGCTCCACAATCGGGAAACATGTCAATCATTTCCAACAAGTAATGATCAACGACCACTTTCATCATAAGATTGGGTGGATCATGTGATATTGACTGCAACTCTTCCTTCAGATCAAAGAGTTTTGGATTGACATTGACTATTGAGAATCTCGTTCTCTGGACTTGCAAGGTTGTAGAGTTCTTCAAATTTTTTTCAATAGTTCAATCATTGTCCTCAAGTGTTTAATCTCCTCTTCATCTGGTAGTTTGTTGTCTAGATTTTGTGAAACATCTTTTTCTGCTACAATTTTGATGGCAGGCAGTAGCTCATTGATAGATTATAATTGATGAAGCTCACAGTTCCATCTGGTTGAGCAACTTTGAACTATTTTGATAATTATGATATCTAGAATTTAAGATGCTTCGGTAATAATTAAATCCTTTAACTTCTGAAAATGATTGAAGAAGCCAACCAGTGATGTCATCTTATCACTTAAATCTCTCTACAACTCACATTTCGATGCAGCACTTTGCCCAATCAATTTTTTCTTATGATCATCACACCAGATGATCAACATCATTTATAACACAATGCTTAAATGATGTACGCACATTTGATCCCAAGTTTAAGTCTTTAGTGAACCTATCCAATCTTTATGCGATTTCTTCCGATTAATGTTTGCCAGCAAAGTGTTGAAAAGTAACCAAGAAACACTTCATTTGAAAATCTGAATCAATTTAGTGCTCAGGCATAGCAATGTATGCTGCGTTGGTGATTCTGTTGGTCCACAGATTAGACGTGAATGATATTCCATCAAAATGAGGTTTATCTTCATTTAATATTTTATCAATTGTTGCCTTCATGGCACTGTAAACATTCGGAATTTTAGTACGCAAAATTTTCCTTGAAGAAATTGGAATATACTGTCCTTTAGTACATACTTTTACAAAATTTTTAAAGTCATCGTTTTCAACTACATTAAAAGGCAACATGGTACTTGCTGTCCACTAAACTTCATTCTATTAGTCGTCATTTCTAGGCCATGGACTTTTGGTGAATACCCGGTTTGTTGTTGTTGTTTCGTCCGAAATTTCGTCTTTTCTTGACCTCTTCCTGGCTTAGGTCATGACAATGGCTGCTCCTGATGGTCAAGAGCCAGAAGAGGGTCCAACTTTAAAGTCATTATCTGAGTCAGAGTTTGCATCTACAGTTTCAACTGTTGATCTTGCATTCACCCTGGCCTCCCTTGCTTCTTGTGTTTTAAAGCTGGTTTTGTGCTTTATCCTAAGATTGCCTCTTATCCATGTTATGCTTCCAGTAGACACCCTGTAATGCTCACCACACTCAATGCAGCTACCCCTGTTTTCATTATTTATGGTGTAGTAATCCCAAATTAAGGAAACTTTTATCATCTGGAAGGGAAAAAATCAATTTAACTATTTCGTTAATCGTTCATCACACATCTAACAATATATCTGTATATCAATCAATCAATTTAAAAGTTAAATAAATAAATCTATTTATACATTAATATATATCCATCTATGTACCTTTTCACCTAACTATAACGGGTGCGCAGGCAAAATCTGGACAAATTTTAAACCACCATTGTGAAAAGACGAAATTAAATTTCCAGAAGCTGTTTATATTTTATTTAAGGGCAAGATGTAAGGAACAAAAAATGTTTACAGAATAATTGAAAGTGGTCCGTCTCCATACACAGCACGAAGGCGTTTTTTAATCCCTTTGAATTCCTTCCGCAAAGTTGACTGATCCATTGTTTTCAACAATTTCTTAATCCGTTACTGTATTTGAGGGATTGTTTGAGCCTCCCAAACTCCCTCATACACTTTCGCCTTTAGAGCGCCCCAAAAGTTCTCAATGAGGCGGCAGTATGGGACGTTGGGAGGATTACACTCCTTGTCAACAAAGGGGATGTTGAGATGATGGAGAAGATTGAGAGTGTTGTTGGCATAATGTGCAGAAGCCAGGTCCGGCCAGAAGAGAATTTTGTCATCTCGATGATATTTCTTGATAAAAATCATTAGACCTTGTCTGATACACTGCTCGTGATAGAAATCGGCATGTACACTGTTTGGCCGCTGCAAAAATGTAGGATCACTGATGTGGTCTGCAGAGACACAAAGCCAAACCATCAGCTGAACAGAGAAATTTCTTCCTGTTCTATATTTGACGTGTTCAGGAGCAGATTGAAGACTCGAAGTAAAGTAGTGATCATTTCCTGGTAGATAATCCCATTTCAACTTGAAGTAGCTCTCATCGTCCATGATGATTTTTTATCACTCAAACTTCGGAGTAATTTCCCTGCTCTCAGCTTTACTCGCTTTACTTGCTCCTCTGTGTACTGAGGAGCCTTCTTTCTCTTTCGGTATTTTAGATAATAATATTCTTTGATAATATTCCTAATCGTCGTGTCACAGACACCATACTTGCTGGCTTCACGTCTGAGAGATACACCACGCTTTGTTTGAATCCATCTCCGAATACTTGCGCGCTATTGATTTGTTAACTTTTTATTGTGACCTCCACTTCCTGGCTTCATGTGCACATTTGAACTCTTGGAGAGGTTTGAGAGAAGCGTATAGATGGTAGACCGTGCACAACCTTCATTTACAAAGTGGTTTACAGTGAAGGCTTTTCCTTTTAAAAAGTTCAGATGCCAAAAGTTGTGAACTCTCTCACGGAGCTGTTGCTCTGTCATGTCTTTTCTGAGAAAATGAATGCCGAGAGGATGACGAAATATTATGCAAGAAACCCCCTACCCAATGTGATTCATGCTGCAACTCTAAATTTTGCATTAGAATGAATCGAAATATTGGACTAAAGAAACGGTAGTACATGATCGTTATTTTCAAAAATTCAAAATGTATAACCTATTATCTTTTTATAATGTAGTGACTTAGAAGAATATAGAGTGACTTATTCTGTTAATAAAGTCGAAAGATGATTCTGGGCAATCCTTAAAAATTATTTAAAAAAATAAAATAAGAAACAGTCTTAAAATTGTTGTTTTTTAAATATTATGATAAAAAATTGAATAAGACATATTTCGCGACAATCTTTTCCTATAAGATCTTCCATTTATTTAGAATACAAAACACTAACAATGCTCTATCAATATTTACCTTTTTATATTATTTTTCTCATTATAATTTTTTAATTATTTCTAAATTATTTTCTTTCGTGCAATAATGAAATTTGAAATTTATGATTTAATTCTCAAAAATAATGTAAAAAATTGATTGCTTTAAAAAAAATAAAAAAAATCTCAATAAATTTTGATAAAAACAAATTGATCTGTTATTAAGAGGAATAATGGAGTTTTATATGAAAATTGTACAACGGCCTCCAGTGCTGATTTACGCTGACAAAGCATAATGGTTTATAAAAAATTAATATTCTAACTAATACAATTATTATACATAAAAAATAATTATTAAAATAACTTTTTGAATATTATTGAGCTAATGAATATTTATCTGTTCGAATCTTGTTCACCAATATTCGTGTAATTGTTGTAACGCCGCGCGAGAGGATTCTCGTGAGTTTGGTGAGAGAATCTAATAACAAGGCCATATTGAAGGTGGAAGTAATATTGTTATGACATATACATTGTAAAGAGGACATAAATCTTAATATATACTTAATTTAAGGATGATTGGGAATACCATAAAATATTTATGTAAATAATTTATTAAAATATCAATACAATAAATTCTAATACAATAGTTATAATTTGACAATGACTTAACATTTTGTTGCTTAGTTTTTTTGCTTGATTGATAACATCTTGGTTACTGAATATATCAATAAAAATTAATTAAAGTTATTGATGACTTGTTTTAAAAATCAGTATTTAAAAAAATGAAGTCAGAAATTCTAACTATTATGACGTGTGATTTCATACGTGGAACCACAGCATCAGAAACCATGTAAAACATCAATAGTGTATTCGGATGCAGGCAGCCTCAAATTAATTCAGCATATTTGTGGAAGGTTGTTTTAATTTCAATAATGAGTCTCGAGGTCGCCCAGGAACGCAAGTAGACAATGACGAACTGAAGATAAGTGTAGAGTGGGATTCATCACAAAGTGCTATCGAAAAAGTTAAATAGTTGAAATCAATGTAAGTGAAATGAAAAGCAGAAACAAAAGCGTTTGTATGTTTGTTTGATGAGGCTTTCCCGTTTTAAATGTGATAACTTTTAAAATCAAATTATCACTTGTGATGAAAAGTCGATCTAATATGATAATTGCAAATCTAGGTTGATACAAATGAGCATTACAGCACAGTCCAAAGCACAATATTCATTAAACGAATCTGATTATGAGTGCTTTCTTGTCTGCCACAGCTGTCATACATCATGCTTTTTTGAACCTTGGTTCGTCGATTAAACCAGATGTATAATGCAACCAATTGGAAGATATGATGCAAAACCCCGAAACAAACCAGCCGCGCTTCGTAAACAGATCTACTCCAATCTTGGTAAACGACAATAAAACACCACATACTGCACTTAAGACAGTGACAAAACTATAACAACTTGATTTGAAATGCCTGCATCATTTTCAAAAACTCACCAGACCTGGCCTCAACTGAATACCATTTCTTCCTCTTTTTCTACAGTTTTTTAACATGAAAAAAATTCAATTCCGAAGATTCCGCAAAATGGTATTCCATGCATTTATAGATTCTCACCCACCAAATTGTTATTCGAATGCCCTCAACAAGCTGTCGCTCAAATAGCAAAAGTGTGTCAAAAATATGGGTGCATAATTTTATGAATGACATTAATACTTGTATTGGTAAATTATCAATAAACTTTGATTTTAGTTCTACAAATTTCATACTTGACGACCTTGTATCACAAATCGTTAGATACGGAAATAAATTCCAAAACTACATTCAAACATTTTCCCTAATATTTACGGTTAAAAATCGACGAAAATGTATAACAAAATACTTTTTATTTGAAAAACTGTCAAATTTATTCAAGTTTTTATTCACAATTTTTTAAAAGAGTAATGAATAAATTTTTCTAATTTTGAAATTTTTATTCGAATTTATAATTTAAATAAAAAGAAAATGATTATTGTAAAATTTCAATATTTTAGTTGGTTTATTTGTCTAAATGCATATGTGTTTTCATTGTACACAAGTCCGAGTTTATTTACTGTTTTCCTAAAATTGAAAGAAAAATCGTAACATAATTTTTATAAATAATAAATTTATCAAAGGGATCATGCAAAGGATTTGTTGATTTTTTTATTAACTTACTTGAATTGCAAATTTTCGTGATTTGTAAGTAATGCATACAAAGCTTTATGGGGTAATTTAGATAAAACTTTTAAAGATTTTGATGTAGGGTCATTGAGTTTTTATAGGCCGTATACAAGGTCCCCCTCGACTTACATCATATTTTGATTGAAAACCTCACTATTATAATAAGTTTAGTATTTAAATAAATATTTTTTTTATTTTTTACGCATCAAATTCTTTTGTCACCAAATTTTAATTAGCTTCAATTTATTATAATGAGGAATATCGTTTGTTTATATTTTTACCATTTTTCATTCTTTTTTTTATCTCCCTTTCTGTATATATATATATATATATATATATATATATATATTTGTTGGGTTTTTGATCAAGATTATAATTCATTAACACTAAATTTTATTTCTAACACAAATAATAAATATTTAAACAATTTTTCGTCGAGAAACTTTTCTTTTGTTTTCTTTTGACCAGATTCTTTATACATAAAAATATGCGATTATAAATACTGATAAGTTATTTATTAAAAATAATATATTAAAAATTGAATTTTTTTTCATTAATTTTATAGATTAACATTCTAATATTTGATAAAATTTAATTTAAAATAAAATATAAAATCAAAAATTTTATTTTAACTAAATTAACAAAAAAAGTTAAAGTTTTATTTATTATCAATATTTCAAATTAAAAACATTTTATTACCTAATTATTTTAACTATTTATTTGTTTCATTTCTTTTACATGTCTAATTTACTTTACAAAATATATTTATCATTTTAAACTCATTTTAATGTTTTAGCTCAATTTTTTAATTAAAAATCCTTTAGTATTTATACAATTCAAATACAAAAAAATAATTTACAATATTTACATTTAATATTATTTTATTACGATTCTTAATTATAAAATTTTTAATTATTTATCGAATTTTTAATTGGCAGAATTTCAAACTGACTTTAAAATTATCTGTTTTTTTTAAATTACATCTCTGGCAATAAAAATTTCAATTATTTATTTTTCAGAATAACTTTTAAAATTAATAAAAAAGATGATTATCCTTGGCTCTATATATTTCTTTTAAATCAATTATTTTAAAAATCAATTATTTCACAATTAATTTCATTTTAAATTTTTATTTTGCAATTAAAATTTAATTATTTTAGAAAATAAATTTTTAAAAATAATTAAAGATGTGTAATTAATTAATGTGTAAAGTACCCACTACTTCAGGCACATGGGGTCGCATGTTGTTTTTGCCGGTATTAAAATTGGTATGTTTGTGTATTTGTCATATTGTTGTTTGCTATTTTGTGTATTGATTGTTGACGCCACTATTCGGGGCCAATGTGAGTGTGCGGCCGCGACACAATTTGGGTGCAGAGCAAATCACCTTATGTTTTAGTTTTTTTGTGTTCCAAATGATTGGGATAATTGGTTGAATTGAAATTAATTTTGTTTTAATATTATTTGACAAATAAATACATAGTTTATTTTATGTCAAAAAAACCAATAACGATTCCCACGAAATTACAGCCAATTCCAAGCAAAAGCCAAAAATGATGCTTAATACATTAAAATTTGTCAATCAATAATGATAATAATAATGAGGAATTAAAAATTCGGATTTAACTGTTATTACTGATTATGATTGTGAGTATATATTTTTTTCTCATGTATTTTTTTGATTAAAAGTTATCCTTGTTATTATTGTTATTTATTTTTTGTATTCATTGGTTAAAAGTGATTCTAACGGAAGAATTATCATTCCGTTATAACCACTTTTACTATATGTTTTACTTATAATTGCTTAGAAAACTTTTTATTTTAAATATTTCCTTATTTTAGAAATTCTTTATAAAAATTAATTATTTCAAAATTTTTAAGAGTGAACCTGTCCTTTACAGTATCCATGGAATTTAGAAACCTGTTTTTGAAGGCATTTTACTTATTCAATTTTCTTCAAACTTGATACACTTACTCATTCTCGATGACAATAAATGATATTGTGAAAATTTGATAAAAAACTTTTTTTAAAAATAAGGAAAAACGGAACATTCGGAGTTCCAGAACAATATTAATTGAAAAAAAATTAGTTATAAATTATAAGTAGTTTATATTAATTTGTATTGTTTTTTTAATTATTTTTTTGAATAAAATTTTTGTTTTTTTTTGATTTGCTAGTTTAATATTACGTTTTTTCCTTTTGACTCATATTTAGAAAATTAAAACAGTTTTTTTAATATTGTAGACCTAAAAAGGAATAAGACTGTTAAAAAATGATAGTGAATTTACTGGACAGACATCATGAATAGCGCAATTTAGAGTTCATTTGTGAAAATATAAAATAAAATATTTTTTAATATTTTAAATATCTTTCTTTAAATTGAGCTATTTGCGATGTGTTTTCAGTAAACCAAGACATCAGTCCCGACCTAATGTATTTAAATAATGTTTTATTCATTTAATTTTTATTTATTAATGTTAAAGATAAATAAAAGATTAATTTGTCATTTGAAATATTTAATGATATGATTTTTCTAAATATTTGATTTATTTATTCAATTAAAATAATATATTAATTAACATATTACTTTTTTCGTTCTTTAAGAAAAATTATCTAATATAAATTTATTATAAAGTTTTCTATAGAAATAAAGTAAATCACAATTAAAAAAATATATTAATTTAATGAATCACATAAATTAGAAAGAAAGTTTTATAAATTAATAATTTTTCTATCCTAAAATGTCTGTTTATTCCTAGACGACAATTTTGTACGGAAAATGAACATTTTATATGGTTAATAAATCCTTTTCGTTTTTTTTAATTCTTACTTAAATTTGTACGAGGGTCACCAAATATTTTTTATGTCCAAGATTTATTTTAAAATAAAAAAAATTTAATTTATTCTAAGTAAATGAAATTAATTTCGATTTACAACTGATTTATAGACTCGTCCTAGAATTTTAAGTTGGTTAATATTTTATGGACTTAATTAGAATATGGTTGGTTGCCCACAGTCACGGCTGCGAACGAACAGGAAACTTTTATTAAAGTAGAAAATTTAATGAGCGGAGAAAGGCTTTCCCCCTGATATTCGACAATACTCTCCATTCCTAGTTAAAAATTAGCCCAATGGGTTTTTTAATGAAATATTTTGCCTTTCTTTTCAACGAAGAAATCCGAAATAAAAGACTGCCATAAATTACAATATACAATTTCAGACAAAATAGGATATTCTATGTTTCAGAAATACAAATATTAAATTATAAAGACTTAATTTATATTTTTTCAATTATAATTTATGTTCATAATATTGTAAGTATGAGTTCTCTCATAGGTTTTTCTATGTCACAGTAGTGTTATCCCCAAGTAGGATGTGTTTTGTTCTTATTCCCTTAGGAGAGAATTAAAATTGAAATGTAGAGAAGATTCGTAAGAATCGATATAAAAAATTTTATATATACTTCAGAATTATGTCATCAAAGTAGGTATTGTTCGATAGGAAGGATAATTATAATATGTCACTAGTGTTCAAGAAAGGGTAAACGAGATTATAAAAAATTAGAAATAGTATTCCAAAAGCAACATTTGTTCCGTTTGAGCCCTCAGTTACCCTAAAGAACGCACGGTTATAGCGATAGAGTATCGATTTTGGATTTGAAATTTGGGGATGTTGTGTTCGTAATTTATCCATTTTATTGTGGAGAAAAAATGTTCACTCATCGAATGATAATTTTATTTTTATTATACATAAAATTAGTAATTCAAAATTCAAAAAAATAACAGTTCGATAATTTTTCATAAATAAATCAAAATTTGAAAAAAAATTTCAATTAATTAGCAACGATTGTTTAATAAAATTTCAAAATACTGTTAAAAAATTTCAATAATCAAATTAATGTTCGACAAAAAATGTCAAATAATTAACGTTTGACAACAAATTTCAATCAAAGTTTCAACCAGAATTTCAATTATTAAATTTAAAAAAAAATTCAAATTGAATGCTCGACAAAATTAACGAAAAATTTAAATTGACATAAAGACAAAAAATGTGATATAATTTCAAAATATGTCTGACCCAAGGCTCTCTCTGATTGGTTGACCAATCTGATCGAACATTTGATTCAATCACCGATTTGTGACACATATACAAAGAAATCGGCGCACCAACTGACATGATAATACTCGACCATTTTCACTAATTCACTGAGTTACATGACTCATTAAAAATTAAATAATAAATGAACCGAAATCATTTCAAATTCAATTTTATTATTATATTATTTATCGATCTTCTAGTACAGCTTCAGACATTGAAGATCGAAGATTATACACATTTTAGGACATTTTACCGATTTTTACTTGTAAATAATTACAATGCAATCAGTTAAGAAAACAAAAACACATGAAATATTAATACGTTCTCGTTAGATAAATCATACAACAGTAGACTTATTTAAATATCCTATAGGGTAATATAATCTTCTAAAAAAAATCCAATGAAATATAATTAATTATGTGTATCATATAATTAGATTAATTTCATGTTTTTTTCAATGTAGAAGTTAATTGATTTATCCATTTATTTATTAATTTCTTCGAAAACAAATGTAGCTTATGTGAAAATTATTGATGATAAAAAACTAACTAAATTAAACAAAAGAAATAGTATCTGTATTTTCAGTTTTATTCCGATTTTTTTCAAGAAACCTATATATGCGATCATTTTAGGTATACTTATATACTGTCGGTAATGATTTCAATTCGTCATCAATAAATCATTAAAAACCCTCAATAAAGTTGTCGAGAGTGCATTTTGAACGTTTATTTTAGGATCCAAAGATCTTATATATGACGCTTCACATGTCACTTTCTCCCAATAATTCTTAAATAAAGTGTACAGAATTTTAAAGTTATGGATGTTTATGTTGCCTTTACAAGGCTAACTATGCCCAGCGATATTACTTCTAATTTCCTTACGATTGTGTTCCTGGATTCTCTTACAGAGATGACACAAAGTCTCCGCAATATATGGGGCATTACATCCATAACATGCATATTGGTAAAGGAAATCCGAACACAATCCTAACGGTGTTGAAGATTTATTACTAAACATAATTTCAATTTTTTGGATACTGGAAATTATTTTAAAATTTATTGTATCATCTACTGGTTTCAAAATATAATGTTTAAATGTTTTAAACTCTTCTGAATAAGGTAAGGTTAAAACATATCCAAGTTCTAAACTATTTTTATTAGTGTTACAAGATTGATCTTGATCTTGAACATCTATTAATCTGATGACGGTTAATCCTTTGAAAATAAAACAAAAATTTTATTTGGCTTTCAAATTTTAATTATAAATTTAAATTATTGTTAATAAATTGTAAAATTTATTTTATATATAAAAATTTTTTTAGTTAATTCTATATATTTTTGCAATGATTAGTTCTGAGATTAAATTATATAAAATAAAGAATTAAAATGAAATCGGAGAGCAAAAATATTGGGGAACGATTCGTGTTTCCAGAGCCAGACAATGGTTCGGTCGGGGATCTGTCAATAATCTGTCATAAATGCAGAGAATATTAGCAATTCAACATATTATTTAGATGGAAAAAGAGTTTAAGCTCCTAGATTTTCCATCATTTTCAACTGATCCAATTTTGAGTAATTTAAAATTAACGTGGATTTTTTATAAATGAGTTTGTAAATTAAATTTAATTGCAAAATATTTCCATCAAATAATTCTAGAAATTAAATAAAATTCTAACTCAAAAAAAAAGTATCATAAAAATTCAAATTTATATTTTTAATGTTTCATTAAATTGTTTTTTTATTAAATTTGTTGATCTAATTTCGAGACACTAAATTTTAATTGATGTTAAATGTATATAAATATTAATTAAATTACACGGAGTCTCATACAAAATGTATAAATTGAAATAAGTTTTTGTTGCAAAATATTAAATTAGTTATTTAATTATTTGCTGGTTAATGTTATATTTAGTTTTGAAATAAATTATAAAAATTCCAACTAAAAATGTTCGTTATAGCGATCATACACTGAACTATCTTGGTTGTAATTTATTGATGGCTGAAAGGAGGATCATATTTACAAAATTTCCTCAATCAGATCAAAAAGTGTTGATACAATATCGAAAATTAATTTCATTTATGGAAAAATATTTGCTAATTTATGGTACTATATTAAAGACATTTATAATATTTTTCTTGTTATCGTTATTTATATCGAAAAATATCCTTGTACCTATAAGACAATCTTCATTTGATTTTGGAATCACCTTTCATCGTTTATGACTTTGAACAACAATCGCTGATCTCCAAATTGCTAATTTATTTGCTGCTTGATGATACAAATAATAATATTATAAAATGATTAATTAATGTAATTAAATAATTAAATAAAAAAAATAATCCAATTTGAATAATAGTTGTAGTGATTATTATTTATTTAAAATGAACAAAGAGATTTATTTTATTATGACTCATCAAGAGTCGAAGTTATTTAAAATCGAGTATGCGTTCTGAAAATGATTGCCGAGTTGGTCTCTATTGGAGGGACAGAGACAATAAATGGCTGATTGGTTAAACAATCAAAGCGAGTCTAATGTCAGAATTTTAAGATTTTTAAATCACGTTTAACTAAATCAATTCATGTTATTATTGTTTTATTTTTTCTCGATTGACATTTGTTTTTGTGAATGTTTCATGAGCGATTATTTGAGTGCTGATCAATATAAAATTGTAAATGATCTTTTGAGTAAAATTTTCATGATTGTTTGCAAAAACGAAGTCGAATCTTGAGATTGATATTACAATTGAATTTGAAAATTTTGTGAATGATTTTTTGTGATTTTGTTGTTAAATAAAATCGAATTTCGAGACTGTAACTGCTATTAAAATTGAAAAGTTTGCGAATTGTTGCTAAAAGAAATTAAATCTCGAGATTATAATTGCTAGTGAAATTAAATGGATTGAATTTTAATTATTGTTGAAAATCTCGATTAACAAGCAATCATCTATAATAAAATGAGTCCATCACAAAACGTCCGAGCTACAAATAACTCGCCACCGCGACTCTGCTGTCACTGTTCGGTCTGAGGGAAACCTGAAGATCGGATGGAAGACTTTTTATTATCGATTAATAAAAATATGGATTTCTATTTCATCTGTTTGGAATTTTCAAATTATTTAGATTTTAACATTATAATATTTTTTTAATAATTTGCGAAAAGAGAATTTATGATTAAATTATTAATTTACCAATTGAGGAAGAGGACTTTATTTGAATATATTTTAAATAACTGTGTCAGAAGCATTTTAATTTGTAGTTTTAATAAAAATCTGGAAATAATAATTTTTATTAATGATGTTGGGTTCTTGAACGAGATTAAGACTCATTAACACCAAAATTTTATTTCTAACACAATTAACAATTATTCAAACAATTTTTTAATAACAATTTTTCGTCGAGGAACTTTTCTTCGTTTTCTTTTTGACCAGATTTTTATATAAAAATATGCAACTATAAATACTGATAAGCTATTTTAAAATTGATACTTTTTTATTTTCTTTATTTTAAAAATTTACATTCCACAATTTTATGCAACCTAATTTAAATTAAAACCAACATAATTTATTGTAATAACCAAAGTCATCCATTTAAAAATATATTTTACGATAATATATTTCGACGGATCTACCGTCATCTTCAGGTCACTAATTAATAATCAATTCACCTGTATATAAATACAAAAATGG
>MQRK01231607.1:56104-77124 GCA_001938485.1 Girardia tigrina
TTTTTGTATTTATATACAGGTGAATTGATTATTAATTAGTGACCTGAAGATGACGGTAGATCCGTCGAAATATATTGTCATAAAATATATTTTTAAATGGATGACTTTGGTTATTAAAAAAAGATTTTCATCCGGACTTCGTTTTATCAATAATAATTTATTGTAGTCATATTTTTACTAAATTAACAAAAAGGATTTTTTATTATTTTATAATTAGTTTAATGTTATTTTCTTTTATTTGTGAAACGTTTTTAATTAGTAAAAGATTTTAACGTTTTATTTATTATCAATATTTCAGTTTAAAAGAATTTCTTACTTACAATTATTTTAAATACATGCAAATTTTAAATACAATTTAAATACAAAAAATAATTTACAGTATTCAAATTTTTATTATTAAACGATACATTAATGATAAAAGTTTTAATATTTATTTATTTTTACGAAAACTGTTTAGAATTAAGTATTTTGTCAAATCTTTAATTTACCGAATTTCAAAGTAACTTTAAAATTTAAAGTTATCTGTTTTTTTACTTGACATCTCTGGCAACAAAGTTCATTATTTTATTTTTTAGAATAACTTTTAAAATTAGTACAAACATAATTGTCCTTGTCTTTGTATATTTCTTTTAAATCAATTATTTAAAAATCCATTGCTTCCCAATTAATTTCATTTTAAGTTTTTTACTCTACAATTAAAATTTGATTATTTCCGAAGATAACTTTTTAAAATTAATTAAAATATATTTTTTTAATTATAATTGCTTAAAAAACTTTGGATTTTAAATATTTCTTTATTTTAGAAGTTCTGTATAAAAACTAATTGTTTCAAAAATTTTATGAGTGAACCTGTTCTTCACAAATGTTTTTTTTAATAAAACAATAAGACTTTACATTAAAATACAGAAGGAGAAATATAAATAGAAAAATAATTTCGACATTTATAGTTGTAAAAATCAACATGTTATAATTTTATTTTTTATGTTTTATTTTCAATTTTTTATTTATTTTTGTTTTAAGATTTACTTTATTCATTCATCTAATTGTAATTACGTATTTTAAATAAATGTTCTTGGCTTTCTGGGGAATCAATTGATTGTTTCAATTTTATAAATAGTAAATACTTCAAACATCTTTAATAATTTTATATTTTATATATCTTTGAATATATTATCAATTGTAAATAATCTTTGTAAAAATGAAGTAAAAATCAAAGATCAGAAGTCATGAGCTCCGAAAGCTGGCCTACCTTTATGAAATGTGTAGCAGCTTATTTATTGCTTTTATCTTATTAAAACAAACTAAATATAATAAAAAAATCTGTTTTTTTATTTTAATTGATAAATTTAATAATCATGATGAGGGATATTATCACCTTATTATTTTTTTAAATGTTTAAGGATTAAAAAGAAGTAAGAATTAAAATTTAATAACAATAATGAAGGATTAATTTTATTTCTAAAATATTTTTGATATTTTTCTTTGAAAATTCTGTTTTCATCACTGAAAGGATTTTAACATTATCAAGTTTTATATTCAAAGTAAAAGTTAATATTTGAAAATTATAACAAAAATAAATATTCATTTGTGTAAGTTATTATAAAATATTTTAATATTTAATGTAATAATATGTAATAAATAATTGCATTAAACTATTGTTACAATGAAAACATAGTTATTTACAAAATATATCTTTGCTTATGCGTTCAGGAGTAACCTTTAAGACATTATACATATTCTTTTACCATTGAGTTACGATAAATCTTAAATTAAACTTATTCTTAAACTAAAAGTAGATTATGGATTTTTAACATCTGATTCTTCTCCTTCCAATGCAGTTTCTTATAAAATGCCGCTCTCTTCCGATTCCGAAATATTTCTTAGATTCTCGTTGTCTACTTGTTCCACCCGAGGACTTGTTTCTCTCCTAGTTCTGATTATTAGTATATTTATTGTTCTCTGTACCCCCAACTCTTGTTTGTTTCTTTTAAATCATTTTATTAGTTCATGTCACCGCCTTCTTGTAAGTTTTGGTTCTGTTCTGTTTCCCAATATCTCTAACTACGTTTAGATGTTCTAACACCCTTTTAACATCAATGTACTGATTTTATCTTTTCTTTTATCTCTTCTACTTATTTTGACTTATTCAATCGCACTTATTTTTTATATCCATGTCATCACAACGGTTTTATAATAATGTTTCCATGATACTCTCCTTCGTCATACTGTATTTTAGCATTCTTTCCGTGAGTTTTTCTTTTCAAAGAAAACTTCTGATATATCTATAACAGAATGCCTTTGTTCAATCTTCGAATGATGACACGGGTTTATCAAATGCTTCTCACAAACGGTCTTCATATTCCACTATCATTTTGTTAACGACTTTATGTCTAGTTTTGTTTTACATAACTTTTTAATTTTATTGGTTTTTTTTTAAAAAAATCATTTCTATTTTTTTTAGTTTTATAAACTTTGTGTATTTTTTATGTTTTACGTGATTATTATTGATAAAACGAAATCCGGATGAAAATCTTCTTTTAAAAACAACACTTATCCATTAAAAAATATATTTCAAGACAATATATTTTGATGGATCTACCGTCATCTTCAGGTCACTAATTAATAATCAATTCACCTGGATATAAATACAAAAGTGGTGATTATGTAATCGATTGCATGAAATCATTCTAATAAAAAATTCTCAATAAGCTGGTTGAGACTGCCGATTGAACATTGATTTTAGGACAACGTGACCTAATTAACAATGCTTCACACGAAACTCTCTCCCAATAACTGTCAAAATGCTTACACATAATTTTGGAATTATCAAAATTAACATCACATTTACATTTTTTCCTATGTTTTGCAATATTGTGTTTACTCTCTTTTCGACCATGTTCTTGAATTCGTTTATAGAGATGACGGGCAGTCTCTCCAATGTATGTGGCATCGCACCCATTACATTTATATTCATAAACAATATCAGAACAAAGTGTTAAAGGTGTAATCGATTTATTACTAAACATATTTTGAATTTTATGAGATCGTGATATAGTTTTTAAATTTAATTCATTGTTAGTTGCTTTTAACAATGCATTTTAAAGTTTTTAAATCCTTCAGAATAATGTACAATTAAACAATATTTAGGCATATTATTAATATCTAATGATCCTTCGATTTCTTTCTTAGATCCATCAGGAGAAGCCAAACTCTGATTTTTCGAAAAATCTTTCAAAATTTTTTTATCTAATGTTTCCTTTATTAATTTTTCTAGAAAAGATTTAGAATAACCATTGTGATTTAACAAAGAACTTAGTTTATTAACACTTTCTACAGATTTAACAAAAGTGGAAGACAACGACCAGGAGCGATAAATTAAACCTTTAATCATGTTTTTTTTATAATAAACAAGGTCAAATTTGTGAGAATCTTGTAAAAGGTTTGCATCCAATTGGTTCTCAACCAGCCAAATTATATGGACTTCTGAAGGTACATAAAAATGGAATACCTTTAAGACCCGTTTTATCGATGATTAGAACATCTCAATATATTGTAGCAAAATATCTACATTCAAAATTTAAACCTCTACTATCATCTGAATTTTTGTGTTGTGATAGTTTTGAATTTGTTGATTTCATTTCTACTTATAAAGTGCAGAATGAAAGTGAATTTATTAATTAGGTTACGTTGCCCTAAAATCAATGTTCAATCGGCAGTCCCAACCAGCTTATTGAGAATTTTTGATTAGCATGATTTCATGCAATGGATTACATAATCATCATTTTTGTATTTAAATCAAGGTGAATTGATTATTCATTAGTGACCTGAAGATGACGGTAGATCCGTCGAAATATATTGTCTTGAAATATATCTTTTAATGGATGAGTGTTGTTTTTACGTAATTATTCAATTTTTGTTAAAATTTAAAATTAAAAAATTTTTTAAATTATTTGGTCAATTGAATTTAACTAACTCCTCATAATGTGCAAATAAAAGATTAAATATGTACCTTACAACAAGTTATAAAAATACTGAAAATAATTTTCAGTTTTTCTCATACTTTATTTTAAAAATTTGATGATTTTTTGATAATATAAAATAAATTTACATACATAAATGTTACTTTAACTATATATATTAAATATATTTCCAAAAGTAGACATTAACAATCTTTTTTTTAATTTAAAGTTTTATGTTATAATTTTTATATTGATTTTTCCATAAATAATAAATGTGCGTCTATGAATAATTTGTATTTTATAACAACATTTCGTTAAAATTGATAATTTTCTTTTGCTTATTATTTAATTTTGTATTTTTCGCTACTTTTAACAATTTTTTGTCATTTATAGAAAATTAGCTGACCCAAAAAAGCTTTTCAGCTGAAATGCATTGCCTCTATCTAAAATGAAATTTTACGATATTTTCGAAAAGACAGTTTCTTGTCTTTTGATCTGGTTGATTATATCTCAATTAAACTTTATTGTTTTTGGTGTGTTTTGTATATATGATATCTGTCTACCTGGTGGTGTTAGAAAAACGTTCCCAGTTGCGCGGCTGCGGCACTGTAGAGTTGATGGGATGTGCCTGGGTTGTGGGGGCAAGACTAATTTTATCTCACCATCAATCAACACTTTTCGACAATTGTCTCATGATCGCGATTGATTCAACGGCGTTTATAGTATTTCTCGAGAGGAAAAGACGATTTTTATGATGAAATTTTTGTTGAAACTACCATTGTTTTTGAGTTTTCTTTTCTTTTACTATCTTATCATTTAAAACACTTGTAGAAAACAAACGATTGGTTTCGTGTGATATGCCCAACCTTTTAGCATCGCTCAATAAACTCGAAAAATTCTCTCGTTAATGTAATTCATTCTGTTTTACTTGTTCAACTTTCAAATATTTTTATGAGATTCATTTTCAAAATGATTGAGAAAACTTATTTATTTTCTTAATCATCAAGTAAAAATTTTTATCGAAAATTATTTACTTATTTCAATCAACGATTACTTTTGGGGAACTTTAAATTTTTGATATTTTTAAAAATCATATTTATATTTCAGATAAATTAAAAATAATGTTCGACTAATTAAAATGAAATAATTTTTTAAATAAAAAATTTAATTTTATAGATAATATTTTGTACTAATTAAAATAAATAAGATTGCATAAAAATATATTTTATAGGTAACATTTCTACTAAATAAATTGAAATAATTTTTATAAAAAATTATAGTGTAATGATAATATCTTAATTAAATTGGGACAAATTTTTATAAAAATTAAGTTTTAAAAATTCACAATTAAAATATCATCTTCGAAGTTAAAGAACATTGTAAAAGAAATTTTGATATATTTTGAAATATTTTAAAATGTATTTCTTTTCCAAAATCTAAATCCCGGTAAGAATCATAGTTAACTAATTGATGAAGTATTATTTAGCTAAAATTGCGTCGACAATCTGAAACCCACCCACAAATATAGTTTCTCATATCTTTCACGAACGTTTATAATATTACGAACTATTTATTGTTCCTCGAGGACGATGTCGAAATTTCACGTGCAAACAAATGCATGAAAATTTTGATTTAAATCTGAAGAAATCTGTTTGTTAAACCTCGTTAAATGGTTGTTGAACAGAACATGAGATAGAACATTCAGGTTAACGAAGAAACTTCAAAAATACAGATCTTCCAGCAGTGGGGATAATCCTTTTTGAAAGGTATACAAGAAGGAAAGATGGTTGCAACTGAGGTCAATCAACAAACTTGAAACCAATTCATCATATTCATAAAAAGAAGGTCATTTGAAAAGTCCAGAGTGGTAAAGATATTCAGTTACTAAGCCTGGTCGAATAATCACAGGGGATCTCCAAAAAAAAGTAATACATTTGAACATAATATTGCATGACTAAAGATAGAATATAAGATAAGACAGCATTAAGAGATCCCAATTCATGATAACACTCTACTTCGAGTAACTAAGGTTTTTCAGAGAAACATTAAATGCAATTTACTGATTAATGCGGCATATTCATTAGAAATAAGGTTTGTCCTTTTTATAGACATAGTAGTGGGAAAATGGTTTCTGGGTTTATGCTGCGTAATTACAGAAGCAGGATTAGTAACTCCTATCTTTTATTTACAAAATGTATAAATCATCTAAACAAAAAAATTTGTCAGATTTATTTCACAAGACTCAAAATCTGATATTATTACAATATTTAGACAGCTTTTACCAACTTTGAAAAAAGCATGATTCATAAGACGAGAACTGCGAGGTTCTAAAAAGTGTTAAAGAAGAAAATCAAACCACAGTTTAGAAATCGCTGAAGAAAATTCCATAATCAAATTCCTTGAGGGACCTCAAGAAGCGACCACCTTTGAAGCCAATCAAACGTTAAACATTTTCAAACTTTATTCCGAAGTATGCGAGGCTTTTTTTATCAAATAATTTTGTGTAGGATAAAATTGAGCAAAAACTCTACTGACATATTTTGCATTTTTAATTTAAACCTGAAGCCAAAAAAACGCAAAAGGCAATTATTAGAAATAATTGGAATTTGAACTGTTATACAAAACACCAAAAAAAATTTATGATTGATGTGTTTTTAATAATTTATTTTTTTATTTTTACATTATTATAATTTAATTATCATAATAAGTGTATTTATGTTTTTATGCCGTATGTTTTATTATGTTTTATCTTTGGAGAGTTTATTCAGAATGCAATAGGGTTGGGTTTTTGCATTTTTATACATAGAAAGTTAAAATATTTTCTAAGTTGTAAGAGTTACTAGCATCTTTTTTATTCATGAAAATAATCATTGGTCTAGACGGCCGTTTGACTTAGTGCAACTTGATCTAATTGGCAATGCTTCTTCACACGACACTTTCCCAATAGCTATCAAAATGTTTGTACCGAATTTTGAAATGATCAATTTTAATATCACATTTATATTTTTTTCCTATGTTAAGCAATACTACTCTAAATTAACAAATGCATTTTCATACATATTACATATTCATAATCAATGTTGCGTTCTTGATCAAAATTATAATTCATTTACACCAAAATTTTATTTCTAACGCAAATAATAATTATTCAAACAATTTTTCGCCGAGGAACTTTTTTTGACTAAATTCTTTATATATAAACATATGGAATTATAAATACTGATAAGCTATTTTAAAATTGATATTTTTATTCTCTTCATTTTGAAAATTTAAATTCCACTATTTTATGCAATTTAATTTAAACATATCCAACATATCCGGTGTCAACATAATTTATTTTAGCTATACTTTTACTAAATAAACAAAAATGATTTTTTATTGCTTTAGAATTAGTTTAATGTTATTTTATTTTTTTTGTGAAAATTTTTTAGTTAATAAAAGATTTAAACGTTTTATTTATTATCAATATTATTTTAAATACAATTTGTTTTAAATAAAATTTTAGAAATACATTTTTTATATACAATTTTTAAATACAATGCAAATTTTAAACACAATTTAAATACAAAAAATAATTTACAATATTCAAATTTATTATTATTATTACGATACATTATTGATAAAAGTTTTAATTTTTTAGAATTAAATATTTGTCAAATTTTTAATTTGCAGAATTTCAAACTGACTTTAAATTTTGAAATTATCTATTTTTTTTTAAATTACATCTCTGGCAAGAAAAATTTCATTACTTTATTTTACAGAATAACTTTTAAAATTAATACAAAATATAATTATCCTTGGCTTTGTATATTTCTTTTAAATCAATATTTTAAAAATCAATTATTCCACAATTAATTTCATTTTAAATTTTTATTTTACAATTAAAATTCAATTATTTTCGAAAATAAATTTTTAAAATTAATTAAAGATATTTTTTTACTTATAATTGTTTAGAAAACTTTTGATTTTAAATATTTCCTTATTTTAGAAATTCTTGTTAAAAATTAGTTATTTCAAAAATTAATTATAAATACTGATAAGCTATTTTAAAATTGAATTTTTTTTATTCTCTTCATTTTGAAAATTTACATTCCACTATTTTATGCAATTTAATTTAAACATATTCAGTGTAAACATAATTTATTTTAGTCATATTTTTACTAAATTAACAAAAATGATTTTTTATTGCTTTAGAATTAGTTTAATATTATTTTATTTTATTTGTGAAAATTTTTTAATTAATAAAAAATTATTATTAATAAATAATTTTAATGCTGAGCATATTCTAAGTTTTGTTAGATTTTAAAATAACTTTTTTTAATTTAATTAATGCTTAGTTACTTTTAATATTACATTTTTATGTTTCTAAATCCTTCAGAATAAGATACAATTAAGTAATATTTCAGTACTGTTAAATATTTATTGTTTATATCTACTTGTACAGAACCATCACTTGAAACAATTAATCTATAGAACTATCTTTCAAAAATATATTTTTTAACTTTTCAAAAACAAGATTTAAAATAACATTTCTTATTTATTACTTTCTACCAAAAACTTGAAGACTAAGACCAAAATCGATAAAGTAAGAATAATGTTAGGTTAAACTGCCTTAAAATAATTTTCAAACAGTACTTATTGAAAATGTTTTAATAAAACTACAAGTGGGGCGGATTAAATTACGTAATGCGAAAAAAGACATGAATTGAAGAGAATAATTTATTTCAACAGGAAGTTGTACCTCCTTTAGCACGCAAAAGTTCTTTTTTTACAGCGACACATGCTTTCAGGCACTCAAGAATAAAATTTACGTATCACAGAGGAGGAAAACCATATTTCCTGACATGTTTCTCACAATGCCTCCATGGGAACATTTCGTTTTCGAACCTCACGTTTCAGAAGATTCTAGACTGTCTCTATCGGATTCATGTCTGTGCTATTTTTAGGCTCAGACAAATAGGTTACTCCAATGTCCTCCAAGAGTGATTGCTTTTTTCTTGAAGTGTGGCATAGGGCATAGTCTTGTTTGAAGATACTCTCCTTAGTGCCTTACCAGTTCTCTTCCTGTGGCAGAAGACAGGTGTTAATGATTTGACAGTATTGTTGGGATGCCATTGACCCTTCCACTCTGTGAAGACGTCCAGATCCTCTACTCGAGATGCATCTCCAGATCATAATTTGAGAAGGATATGCTTGCCGACTGTGCACATAGTAATGTTGAATCCGCTCTCCAGTATTTCATCGAAAAAAAATGGCTCCTGCGGCTACCTGCTTCCATCATTGTCTCATCAGTGAAAACAACCTGCAATGAAACCAGATCAAGAGAAGATGTTCCATGTAATAAGAATAATAGCATGTCATTACTGTACTCATTACAGAATTTACCTTGCTGCATTTGTCTACTATCCAGTGCACATGTTACTTTGCCAAATGATGTAATTTTGACATCATTCAATTTGTGAGCAATGGAGCCCTCTTTAGTCGATAGGTGAGTTGTCTAGTATGGTACAAATGCTCTCGAATTTGACGTGCTGATACATTAGAAGCAGGCTTGTCAATTGCTTTTTTTTCATTTCCACTGATGTCATTTTTGGATCCATCTTGCGTATTTGAAAGTTACTCTTCAATGAGCTTTTTTCTATCACACCGGCCTTTCTTCTAATTTGTAGGGCTACCAGTCTGTTGATGTTGTTTTATCCGACTGGACACTGCAGATTGGGAGCAGCCCACATTTGCAGCAATTTCCACTTGTGTTTGGGATGTGTGGGTGGCCAAAGTCACTATCTGCGTACACTGTATGGCAATCAAGTCCATGATAATGTCAAATCTTGGAATTGTTAGAAAAAAACTAAAAATAGAATTATGATGTCATTTTTGCACTATTTACAATTGAATTGTTTAATTTATGTATAATGCAAACATCGACCGTTAAAATGTTATAATATATGGATTTTCAGGATTATGTAATTAAAACTACCCCATTGTATTTTAAGCATTTGATTATATAATCATAATTTTTGCGTTTATATACATTGAATGAAATAGTTCATCAGTGGTATGACTAGGATCAATCGAAAGAAAGTGTTATTAAAAATATATTATAAAATGATGATTGTTGTTTTGAATAAACGTTTCTTACCTATCTTGAATTAATATATTAAAATTCTTTTATTATAATATGATCCTTATTTTTAATCTTTTCCTTTTAGAGAGAGTGTCAATTGGTCATGTTTTCTATTTGTTTTGTTCGACGACGTCAATTAGAGGAATGAATAAAATTCCCAAGGGACCAATATTTTTGAGATTACTTTGGTTTTCATTTGTTTTAATCATGACAACCGGATTAATTGTTGCCACAACATTTATGATTTTAGAATATCTACAATATGATGTAAATGTATACACGAAAATCATGTTGGATGACAATTCTTCATTTCCGGCTTTGACTATTTGTCATCATCATCCATTTTCACTTAAGGCATTCGATTTATGGAATCAAGGTCGAGTTATTTCTCCTTCACAATACAACAAAAACCTTCGAACTTTGTCGAATAATAGTTTTATTAACAACAATTATGTTGATGGATCGATCACGAGCCATTTTGACACGATGAGCATGTATTATCAAAATCTACAGATGAACGACTCCATCATGATTGGGCATGATAAACAAACATATTTGACTTGTATGAATCAACTAAAATTGGCTATAGCGTTTGATGATGACTGTTCGAAGCTTCAAAATACATCTTTTCATAGACTTTCTCACCATGAATACTTTAATTGTCATACTTTTGAACCGGAAAATGAATATGTATCTTATTTACAAGATTCTATTAATATTGTTGTTTCATTAGAACCGAAGCCAGATTACAAGAAACATGAACAAGCATTCATAATTGAAACGTTTCAGCGATCAGAAGGCTTAAGAGTGGCAGTGCATGAAGCTGGTTCATTACCTGACATAGCGCAGGATGGACTTCATGTCGAACCGGGAAAAATGAATGAAATAAAGTACCAGCCAATTAGACATGTTAAGGTAAACTCTCCTGCCAAACCATGCGTTGAACCATCGGAAGTAAAACATTTTTACGACTTGGATCATAAATTTCTTATGGATAAAAAGAATTGTATTTTATTAAAAAAACAAGAACGAATAATAAAAGAGTGTAAATGTATATTTGTATATTTTCCTCGACCAGTGGAACCAACAAAAGATGTGCCATATTGTGGAAAGATTCCTGAGAATAACAACATAACAATAATGTCAGAGAGAATAAATTGCATCCAAACGATAGTGAACGACCCAGATTTTCAACAGAATTTAGAAAAGTCTGTTTGTTTATCAAGATGCGATACTTTAAGTTTTGAAAGTACGATTTCAATAACGAAATGGGGAGCAACGGCCTGGCATTTGCATTGGATTCGGCAAACAAATAAGGCCCTAAACTTGGCAAAAGACAATAAGGATACAGTCAATGTAGTCGAGACAAGTGGTTACAAAATGTGGTTAGAGTATGCCAACAAAGCCAATTTATCTGATATAAAATCTTTAAAAGATGATTTGTTTTTAAAGGGAGAAAACTTTGCTTATGTTGTTTTGCAAAGAAAATCGAAAAATACAATTCTTAGACAGGAAAAACTGGTTACAACTCCTTATGTTTTGGTCAGTCGAATTGGAGGTGTTTGTTCTTTGACCATTGGTTTGACGGCTGCATTCATTGTTGAATTTATAGAGTTTTTATACAGATTCTGTAACCATGGCGAAGAGAACAGTCAATTTTGCCAAAATAAAAGCTCAATGAAAACTGAAAAATTTATCAAAACTAGTTTGAAAGAAAATAATTTTCATAGTAAAAAAAGTATTAATTTCATCCAGGAAAGCCCAATCCAAACGGAGGTACTAAAAGATGGTCAAAACGTTTCGGAAGACGTTCTTAGTAATCCAGTTTCAGAATAAAGGACAAAAAACAATATTATTTTGACGATAAAAATAAGAAAAAACAGAAAATAAAACTGAACTTGTACAGTTTACGAAATTTTAATTAATTTATTTATTCAATTTATTAAATAAATTAAAGGAATCTCTTTTTATTTTTTTGTGCGAAAGTCATATTTTTTCTTTCAAAATAGATTTTTAATGTTCTTTTTTTCGATTATTAGTTTATATTTTAATATTATATTATATTTTTTAATAGAAAATGGAACGAAAATTTTTTTTAGATTTTTTTAATATACATTTAATTTTTATGATAATTAAATTCGACTGTATAACCGTCATCGTCAGATCTCAAGAAAAAAAGGAATTTTAAATCTGCTTATATATGCAAGCAGTGATTATGTCATCAATGGATTATTATGTCATCTATACACGCTCAATAGGGTTTTTGAAAGACCCGTTTGTACATTAATCTTAGGATCTAAAGATCTGATATAAAGTACTTCACAGGCCACCCTCTCCCAATAATTCTTAAAATGAGAACAGAATTTTAAAATTATTTATATTTATATTTTCGTTTGAATTACAACCCTTTCTATGCTCTGCATTATTACTCCCACCTACACTCCGACTGTGTTCTTGGATTCTCCTGCAGAGATGACGGGACATCTCTCCAATTTATATGGTACAACACCCATTACATGTAAATTTATGTACAAAATACATTTTAGATTTTATATGTTTGTGATATTATTTTTAAATTAAACGCATTATTTACACATTTTAAAATTGAACGTTCAAATAGAATTGATTACTGATTAGAATTGGTTTTTATCACTCATCTACATCAAAATTAAGCTTAGTGTGGTAAATTCGGAAACAATTTGGTACGCATAATGGCACATTACAGTCAAGGCACATGAAATAACTTCGTTGTCGAATTTTTTTCGTACTACAAACAATACAATTTCTTCTACTTCGTTCTCTACACTTTGGATCTTATGAAACATTGTCGGGAAAGTTACGAGCATTTATTCTCAAAGAGATAGGAGCATTAGAAGGTCTACCAACTCTATTTCTCTCTGAAGGACCATATCTCTGAAGTATTTTATACCCCTTCAAAGTTTTTTTAATTGAAGTAGAGAATGATATCTGCATGTCAGTTTCATCAACAGCTCCAATTTTTTTTGCGAATATTCCATGACTCGAGCAGGTTTCATAATTTCTGTTCCGTTTAGTCTATCAATTTTTCCGCTATTCAAGAAATTTGTACTACTTGTCAACGGGTTAAACCAAATATTCCATGGGTCAGGATATGAATAATTTATATTATATTCTGAAGAATCACAAGAAATTATTTTTTAACATATGATTGGAGAAGGACAAAACGAATAAAAGAATCATAAATAGATTATATTATCAAGATATAATTGATTTTAAAGATATTATAACGATTTCCCATAATATTTTAAGGAATATTAGTCCTCAAAAATTTTGCAGTTTTTTGAGAATAAATCAAACTTTTCTTGGAAAACGTTAACTATCTCCAATTCGAAGGATTTTATTCTGGCAACACAAATCGTCATCTTCTCCCCATGGATCGTAAGAACTTCTTCACTTCAGAAGGAAAAGTTTGAACATTTACAAAGACGAAAAAGTTTTTTAAAAATGGAAGCATGAATTTTGAGTAATTAAATCCTGCTTTGAAAGTTTCTTTAAAAATGAATATCACTGAAGTAATTTTATTAAAATATATAATTATCCTTAAATATTTAAAATGAGACATCTATCAAATATTATTAAAGTAATTTTTAATTGCCATAATCACCATTAAGTATGTATTGAGTATATATATATATATATATATATATATATATATATATTTAAGTATATATATATATATTTTTGCGGACCATTTAAAAGCGCTTTAAATGGATACCAATATATATTAACTATAATCGATCAATTTAGCAGGTATATAAGTCTGAATGCTGTAATTCATCAAGATGAGAAAACTGCACGGAAGGTACTCCTGAACAGAGAGATTTGGAAATTCGGACCACCAAAAGAGATCCATTTGGATAGAGGTAAAGCATTCGAATCGACACTCTTCAAAGACACACTGAAGAGATTTAAAGCAGAAATAATTTACTCCAGTCCTTATCATCACAATACCAATGGCATCATTGAAAGACAATTTAGAACTATTAGAGATGCTATGAACATAAGGATAAAAAATTAAATCCACAAAGAATGGACGGAAATTTTGCCAGAAGTAGAATTTATTATGAATAGCACAATTCAAGCTACCACAGGAATCTCACCAGCAGAAATGATATTTGGTAAAAAGCTCAGACATTGGTGGAAAGATATCAAGAAACAGAGTTGTGATAAGAAAGAAAAGAGCGAAAATACGATAGAGACAAAACGAATATTTCATACAGGCGATAAAGTGTTGATAAAAAAAGAAAATGCTACAAAGGAAGAAGATCGATATATGGGTCCAGCCACAGTAAAAAGCAGAAGACATGAAAGAAGTTATGAGTTCTAGCTAGAAGATGGTAGAATTTTGATCAGAAATGTGGAATGACTAAAGATATCAGTATGCGTAACGCAACTTGCAGTTTGGGGAAGACGTCATCACCGTACGATATTGTAAATTTAAATGGTTCGATTAACGTTTTTTGTATAATGAAAATTTTGTACTTTCTTTTTTGTATTAGCATTCAGCAGTCTGCAATTTCGCGACTTAGTTCTTCTCCATCAAAATCGCCCTCGTATGGAGCAGCAGCTACTTTGCATTTTCTGTCATATCTTCTGTTGAATCAATGAGGCTTTAAGTCTCCAAGAGAAACCCAAGTTGTTCATCTAGATTGCTCAGCCTTTTGAATCGATTTTGTATTTCTTCTCTCATGTTCAGGTGTCTCCTTCCCAGCTATTTTTTTCCTACGACGCACCTTCCTCTGTTGACAAACGTCAATACCCCATTCTGCACATTTTTTCTCGCCTTTCATAATAGTATTTTCACACAGTGAATTCCGCATCCTCATAATATATTGTTCCAGATTTTGAATGTCAGGTTGAGCTTCAATAAAGTTTATTTTAGGAGACTGAAGTCTCTTCTGTACTCTGTCAATAGAAGTCAAGATGTCGTCCGAAAATGGCAACATTGTTAAAAAACTGAAAGTGGACATGTTGTGCAGCAATTATTAATTAAAAAACATTCTTTATTAAAAATTTTATTAATGTTTGTAAAAATGTATTTTCTAATTTATTGATATGATTAAAAAATTTCATATTTAAAAAATAAAAAATAAATATTAAATATAACGTTTTTTCAAAATGTTTTTTTTCAAAAAAATTATAATAATTATTTATTTCTTTTTTATATTTTTCTAGAAGCAATTTCGCGCCTCCATGACGCTACGCCTCGGGACACATGCCTCCTTTGTTCCGCCACTGCCAACAACAAAATACCTTTTTTGAATTTTTTGTTCTTCATGAATCCTTCACAAATTTTAGATTTTATCATAAAAAGATAAAAAATGAAAAAGTAGAATATGTATACAAGTCAATGTAAAAGAGATATAACGACCAGAATGAAATATTAAGGATAAAAATGAAAGATTATTTGCAAAAACAAAAAGAAACGCAAAATTATCTCGGACAAATTAGTTGAAATAAAACCATTCAAATTAGCTCAATTTTCTATTATTAAGATCTTTAAATATTTTGCTTTTTTGTTTTAATTTAAATAAATTGATTTTTAACATTAAAATTATGACAATTTTGATCATTTTATTGCAACTGGATTGCCGAGGGGTTCATAAAACTCCTTCGATCATTAAGCAGTTTATATATTTTCACTTTGTTAAATTTCGATTTTTAGGTGAACAATTTTCAGAAAAATATTATAGAAATTATATATTTATTTATTTAGTATAATTTATTTTTGTTTAATTTTAATATTACTTCGAACTTATTTATCTTCGTTCAAAGGTTCTAGAGAATTAATAATATGATTGGAATTTAATATCCTTCAGAGATCATTTTTAAAAATCCTTGTCTTGGTCATCAAACAACAAGCATAAATCGAATCCCCAAACTAATTAAAGCTTGATTAATTTTCATTTATCTTCTTGCTTCTTGCAGCCTTTGTTCTGTTTAGATCTTTTCATTTCTTCTTTCAGGAAGAATTGTGCCTGTTAGGATTTCAGCGAATTCTTGAATTATCGAATTTTGAAAAACGTAACGTTCAAAAAATTTTAAAGATAATTTATTAAAAATTTTTGTAATTGTAAAAATGAAAAGAAAAACATTTTAAAATTAAAATTATGATAATTAAATTAAGTAAAATAACATTTTAAATTTTAATTTCAGTAGAATATAAAAATTGTCACAATGTGTCTATTTCTAAAATTAAAAAAATACAAAAATAGCACGTGTGAGTTGGAATTTAAGACGTTGACTGCCGACCTACGATTTTTAAGTATATTAACTTCGGGATTTCTCGTCGGTAGAAACCTGTTTTTATAGGCTTTTACTCAATCGTTTTTCTTTAAACTTCGCACACTCACTCATTCTCGATAACAAAAAAATTAAGTAAACATTTGATCGAAAAAACTTTTTAAGATCCCGAAATGGGTAAAACGGAAAATTCGTAGTTCCCTAACAATATTAATTGCAAGATATCTATTTATAAATTATAAGTAGTTTATATTAATTTTTAATTGTTTTTTTAATTACAATTTTTTAAATTTTGAAAACTTTGTTAGCCAAGTAGACTTCTGTCTACATAAAAAATGGATATAATGAATTAAATTTTTTTATTTACTAGTTTTAAATTTTAATTTCTTTTATTTTCTTTTTTTTAATTTTTAATTATTAATTACTTATCTGTTATTTAATTTCATTATACATTTCTATTTATATTTTTATACATGCATAGATGAAAACAACAAATATTTAAGCTATTGTCATTCAAATAAAATGATTGTCTTTGGGAAATGAAGGGAAAAAGAAGTTTTCCAGTATAAATAATGAAAATATAATAATAATATAATAATGGTTTATTCCGAAACAACGAAAATGAGCTTTGGTTTCGCGTTCTGTAAAAAGGTACGGCAAATTAGTACATATGCTCTTCTATTCCAGCACTACAAATTTCAGATCATTGTTCCGGATCCGAAGTTCATAAATATTATAAGAAGAAAAAGACAATCTTATTCACTTTGACTGATCAACTGATTGTGTATTTTGTTCCGGACTGACAATATATAATATTTTTATTTATTAAACCAAATTCATCGTCTTGTTGGAATTCTATTTCGGGAATCTCTTCTTTCTTTGTGGTCTTGTTATTTTATTTTTTTATTTATTATTATTTATTGAATTAAACTGTTATCGTTATAAAATATATTTTTAATCGGTCCATTTTGTTATTAGTTTAATCAGACTAAATCGACTAATAAAAGTTTATTGGTTTTGTTAAACAAATATCATTTAAATATGTTTCCTCTAATTCTATATCAATTCCAAAATAATTCATTATTCATTTTTTTAAAGACCTAAAAAAATTTTTAATAATTAATTTAAAAAAATTACTTGATAAGTTAAAAGATTTTTTGAAGAGATGCAAATCTCCATAGACGCATTACAATATTTAAAAAAAGATAAATATATTTATTGATCAAGAAAAACTGAATCTTGAAACCAGTAATTCTATTTCTTCGTTTTAAAAGAAACTACAAAAATCTAGAAAATATAATTATATTTTTTTTTAACTTTAGAATTTTTTTATAATTTTCAATGTCGGGCTATTGTAACTGTGCTTAACTGCGCCGCGTCAATTAAAATGAACATTATTATTATTTTTGTGTTAACAAATACAAGTTTTTCTCATTCATTTAGTTTTTGTCTTTCATGCCTTTGGATGAAAATACCATGATAAATCTCTATAAAATATATAAGTATATAGAGTTCATATATGTATACATACATGGGTAATTGACAATTTACAACGTATTATAATAACTAGTAATATTCTATCAGTTGTTTAAAAATAAATATTAATTAATATATTCTTTTCTATGCCTATTATTTAAATGGTTATATATAATGGGTTTTAATCATTTAAGCAACCAGAATGAACAGTATCTCATCATCAACCGTCTGGGTATCATCTGATTAATTCGACGCCGATATCCCGAGCCTTATATTGATACAGAAAATACTTTTGGGAATAAGGTTAATAATTGTTTTTTTTAATATTTTTTCCTCAAACATAATGATAATAATTCGTCTATCAAATTCAATCGGACGTCATTATTTTAAAATTATTTTTCAACATTCAGTAACATTGATGTAGTAAAGATTGGCAAAAGGTTTCAAGACCTTTCTGGATGAGTATATATAATGAAAGTACCTTTAAATATATATTTCCATTTTGTCTATTGAAATTATGTTTCCTGGAACTCACAAAAGATTTGTCATTGAATATGTTCCTTTTATTTGTTTTAGATTGACTAAAATATTTTCAACAACAAAAATTTTGTTTGAATTGTCGCAATTTTGTAAATAAACATTTTCGCACATTTTTTTCAGTTTTTACAAGAAACAAAATATGTTCAAAATTAATATTGTACAAAAAAATATAATAAAACAAATCAATAATTATTCTTTTAATTAATTTAAGTATTTTTCAGGGTATTTGCTTTAATTAGAAAAGTTTTAGGGTTTAGGAGACAACATTATTATGTTTTGTCAATGGAAGGATGAATCTTTCATTCTCAAAGTGATAATAAGCTTCTTCCATTTGCTTGTTAGCTTAGTTTGAGACAAGATTCCTCTTTTCGACATTATGAGAGCTCCATGTGTTGGTATCACACTTGATATTCGTTATAATACTCATCTTCCTTCGGTTTTGAATGGTATTTGATGAGATTTCGATTATTGACCACCATTTTCTCCTGGAAATCAAGGTAACATAGTCTCTCCAACAAAATTGCTAATTTGTAAATCGATTTGTCGTTTAGTAGCTAAAATGTTTTCAGTGTAATAAATATTATTGACTAGAGATATTAAATATTATTGACCATGGCTATACAACCCATGGGTGATCGTTTCTCACAGGGAAGCCGAAAAGATCTCGGAGACCGAAACTATCCGACCCCGTAGGAGGCCTATCGGGGGGCTGCTAGTGATTCTTTAGTTTGGGTGGACCCTCTAAAGAGCCTAGAGGCTCAATATCATTCGAAAGAGATGAGAGGCCCACATTGACTAGAACTAGTGGGTGAACAATATTTATCATTATTTGTTGTTTCATAAAAAATGTTAAAGATATTTTATATCACTCCATTTAAAAATAATTCAACAAACTTTTTAACAGTTTAGTAATTTACAAACATAAAAATGAAGAAATTAGCTAGAATAATCCAATATTGGTTCAAGATACTGGACGAGGAGAAATAAAAATAAGTATAACTTACATGATCTTCAAAATAGTTGCTCTTTATCAATAATGGATGATGATAGAATAGTTACAATTGTCCCTCTTGAATGAGTGATGATCGGATAGATAATTTTTATTAAGTTTGGGTTTTTAGAAAAATCTTCAAAATCGTCACTCTTAATCAATTATGGGATATGATCTGGGAGAGTATTTGTTTTGCGATCTCTTGGAATTATAAAATTTGCCTTGATGGAGAAAATGAAATAAAATAATTTATTCTTAAATAAATAATAATTTAAATAAATAATAATTTATTCTGAAGGATTTAAAAACTTTAAAAATGCATTGTTAAAAGCAACTAACAATGAATTAAATTTAAAAATTATATCACGATCTCATAAAATTCAAAATATGTTCAGTAATAAATATATTACACCTTTAACACTTTGTCCTGATATTGTTTATGAATATAAATGTAATGGGTGCGATGCCACATACATTGGAGAGACTGCCCGTCATCTCTGTAAACGAATTCAAGAACATGGTCGAAAAGAGTGAGAGTAATATTGCAGAACATAGGAAAAATGTAAATGTGATGTTAATTTTGATAATTCCAAAATTCTGTGTAAGCATTTTGACAGTTATTGGGAGAGAGTGTCGTGTGAAGCATTGTTAATTAGGTCACGTTATCCTAAAATCAATGTTCAATCGGCAGTCTCAACCAGCTTATTGAGAATTTTTGATTAGCATGATTTCATGCAATCGATTACATAATCATCATTTTTGTACTTATATACAGGTGAATTGATTATTAATTAGTGACCTGAAGATGACGGTAGATCCGTCGATATATATTGTCTTAAAATATATTTTTTAATGGATGACATTGGAAATTACTTATGTTTTTAAAAGATAAATTGATTTGTTTCAATTGAAAAAAATTGATATTTGAAAAAATTCAACTGAAATCAATAAATTTATTTTGCTTAATTTTCGAATACAACGCATCAATTAATAAAAGAAAACACAAAATTAATATATTAAAAGTTTTCAATGATTAAAAATCAGTTTTTAAAGTTTTAATTGAATTAAAACTTTTTAATGTAAGTCTGGATTTTTCCAGCTCAAGAATTTCAAGGATTGCAAATCGAATTAAGACATTTTAAATAATTATAAAATCAAAAATTAAACTAAATATAACCTAGAAAAACTCTTAATTGGTTACTGCTGCTGATCAGATTTAGTGAATACAACAATCAGTAAAATCAAATATTATTTATTTTTGAAATATTAATTTTATATTATTACCCTAATTTCTTGTGTATAACCCGCGGGTTATACGAGAAAAAAATGTTTTCCCGAAAATTCGAGGATGCGGGTTATACGATAGGTGCGGGTAATACATGAAATTTTTACTTTAATACATGATACTTTTATTCTAAAAATTATGCTTCAAAAACCGTGAAATACATGAAATTTATTCAAAGCCATCAAAATCTTCGTCAGACTCAAAATTAAATGCTTCTAGAATATCACTATACGGCGTAAGAATCGAAACTAATTCTTTATCATCACAATTGTCGGAATCTGTATCGTCATAATCATTGTCACTATTATCTTCATTTGTTTGACTAGCATTATTAATGCTATAAACATGAAGCTTTGATCTCTT
>MQRK01231611.1:0-13525 GCA_001938485.1 Girardia tigrina
TGGTACATTTTGTGACCTGATGATGGGATTTTTATTATCTCGAAACGCGTCGTCTTGTTTTTATCCCTATTATATAGATTTTACCTTACAATGTATATATATATATATATATATATATAAGAAATTTAAAAAAATAATGGCAAAATTTTATAATTAAGAACGTCATTTTAAACTCAAATTTTATTGCAATATATTTCGGTGGATTTTCCACCATCTTCAGGCTGAATAAACAACAATTTCACTGTCTTATATATAGCAAATTGATGATTATGTAAACATCTTGCGTAATAACTAATTAAATATTTTCAACAAATTGGAAGAAAGACTTGTTTGTACATTAATGGACGGATTAAGTGATTTAATCAATAATGCCTCACAAGTAACTCTTTCCCAATAATTTTTAAAATTACTGCACAATATTTTAAAATTAGTTGTTTTCACCTCCGACTTACAACCCTTCATATGTCCAGCAATATTACTCCCACTACCCAATCGTCCATGCTCTTGAATCCGTTTACAGAGATGACGAAACGTCTCTCCAATGTATGTAGCGTTGCACCCATTACACGAAAATTCATAAACAAGATTGGAGCATAAACTCAAAGGAGTACGAGATTTATTGCTAAATATACTTTGAATTTATACTTACTTACTTATACTTACTTTTGCAACATCAAATGTTCATTTTTTGTTTAATGATAATTGGTATAAACAGGTAGATGGTGTTACCATGGGTTCCCCTTTGGCACCAACACTTGCGTCCATTTTTCTGTCTAATATTGAAAATAAAATTCACTTGTTCACGGGTGTTAGACCTTTAGCTTATAAACGATATGTTGATGATATTTTTCTTGTTTTCAAAGAGCGTGAAAATATGTTACCGTTTTGAGCTTATATGAATTCCCTTCATTCTAATATTGTTTTTACAGTTGAGCTTGAGAAGAATGGGGTTTTACCATTTTTAGGTTTGTTAATCGAGAGAAAAGGGAGTCGTTACGAGACAGAGATTTATAGAAAGATAAGAGATACAGGTCTATATACTACTACTAAAAGCTTCTGTGAACCTAAGTACAATAGAAGTATGATAAAGGGTTTGTTATTTAGGTGTTGGTCTCTATCATCAACATATGAAAAAGCAGATGCAAGCATAGATAAACTAACAGAACTATTGCAGAAAAATGGCTATTCGAAGTCATTTTTAGAGAAATTAACTAATGAAACGATAGATAAATTAATGAATAAAGAACATGAGGGTAAAGACGAATTAAAACCCGATAAATTATCTAATGAAAATTTTAATATTGGATATACGCTAATCGTTCCTTATTCAGAAGGTTACAAAAAATTGAAATCGTCTATTTTAAAATCAATCGATAGTAAGAATTTGAATTTAAGAATCATCTCTAAATCTTACAAAATTCAAAGTATATTTAGCAATAAATCTCGTACTCCTTTGAGTTTATGCTCCAATCTTGTTTATGAATTTTCGTGTAATGGGTGCAACGCTACATACATTGGAGAGACGACGTCTCGTCATCTCTGTAAACGGATTCAGGAGCATGGACGATTGGGTAGTGGGAGTAATATTGCTGGACATATGAAGGGTTGTAAGTCGGAGGTGAAAACAACTAATTTTAAAATATTGTGTAGTAATTTTAAAAATTATTGGGAAAGAGTTACTTGTGAGGCATTATTGATTAAATCACTAAATCCGTCCATTAATGTACAAACAAGTCTCTCTTCCAATTTGTTGAAAATATTTAATTAGTTATTACGCAAGATGTTTGCATAATCATCAATTTGCTATATATAAGACAGTGAAATTGTTGTTTATTCAGCCTGAAGATGGTGGAAAATCCACCGAAATATATTGCAATAAAATTTGAGTTTAATGGCGTTCTTAAATATATATATATATATATAAATTAGTCATTATTTAATTTCAATACTAATTTCAATTTAATTTCAACTTATTTTAGCAGATTTGTTTAAGTTTTATCAAAATATTTATTGTTTTATGTTTGCCAAGTAGGATTTAGAAATCGTTCGGTGATTTAATAAGAGTCGATATTTGTATGTTTGTATTACAAATATCAGGTTATAGCGATCTTGAACAATTATCTATTTTTATTATTACAAACTTATGTCAATTATTATAGAATATCAGAAAATAATTTTAATAAATTTTCAATAACGTTGGGTATAAATTACAGCTTATTAAAGTACATTTTGAAAAGTCATATTTACTTTTATTTTAGAAAGTTCATTCATATCGATGTTTGATAAATTCAAGATATTAAACAAGTAGTTTCTTATTATTATTATGATTATTATTATTAATAATAATTCAAAGAAATTATTTAAAATATTTAAGTATTTAATAAGGTATTGTTAGTTTTGTTTTCCAGTTTCATTTTGTTTAATTTAAATAACACTATGCTACAGTGCTAATCATAATAAGACACGTAAAACACATTTATATCACACATTGTAATATAATAATTATCATGACAATAAATTTGTATAAATTAAGTGAAAGGTTTGCACTGTAAAGTATCAAAGATAAACCTCATCCATTTGCCATTATTATAATTTTAACAATTATTATATAATTTTTTAATTGTGTTAATATTACGTCTTTTGGGGTAACCATGTGATGTGTGATTATTTACACCAATGACTTTGAAAATGAATGTAATAATATTATCACTATTCCACAATTAGAATTTATAAATTTTATAAATTGTAATTGGTGATCAGAATAAATTAGTATTCTAAATTGTTCTCGATAACTAACAATTATTATTGTTATTCGCCTCATTTTTTATTTTGTTTAATATTAGAAGACGATTTTTGAAAACGTGGTTAGATTATTAAAGTCCCAAAAACAGTACATATTTTCCCTTCTACTTTTAGACAGTGGTTGTCAAACTACGGTACACCAAAACCTTTTTGGGAAACATGAATTTTACGAAATATTTCGATTTTTGAATAGAATTTCTAGGGATATATCCCGATGAGCTAGGGTGCGGCCCTCATGGGCACGGGCCGATTTTACGTGTATCTGACATGGTGTTCGGGCAACGGGCATTGGCACAGGCTCGGATTTCATTAATTATTATATAATATATAGTATATTATATATAAATAAATAATTACGTATGTTTACACTTTAATAAATTTCGAATTTAATAAAATTTAATTTTATTGTAACTATTTTTTCCTGACTCAATAGCATCGCTTATCAAAATGGTGAAAATCGTCCTATTATTTTAATAAAATTGTATTTTTCTCTCAAATTAATTGCTGAAATGAAATAAAATTAACAAAATTCAATATTTTCAATTTCTTAGACCAAAAATTTATAAATTGAAAAATTATTTAAGTTTTAATAATAAATGATGATAAAATACTATTCTTACAACTAGCAATACTAAACTAGTAAAATATGATTGCTGCTATGAATGTAGTTTCTTCTAAATGGCCTTCGGTTCTACCCTTGATATGTGCTGCTCGATCTATAAATCTTAACATTCCTTTATTTGTTTTTATTATTGTATTAATATATTATGTACATAATATATTAATACAATAATAGAAATAAATAAAGGAATGTTAAGATTTATAGATCGAGCAGCACATATCAAGGGGTGGTACACTATAGCAAAATGTTTCAATTGAGAGTGGGTACGCATTGCACATACACACACATATGTTACGTAAACGTGTACATGACAGTGAGAGAAAATGCACATGACCATGATTATACGCGTTGATGCATTAGTAGATTCAGTGACAGTGGGTGTGTATCGCACACACAGACAAACAGACAAGAAAGCAAGCTAATAAAAACGTGGTAAAAACAGGAGAAGTGAAAGATCAACCACGTGGAGGCAGACCTCATAAACTAAGTGCCAGATCAGAAAGAGTGATTAAACGCATAAGTCGTTTAAACATTGATATTTCCACGTTAAATATTACAAGGATATTTAATTCTTCTTCCTCAATAGCCATAAATAAGTCGACAGTCGAAAGGATTTTACAGAAATATGGAATACGGGCATTCAAAGCTGTAAAGAAACCTTTCCTTACCGCTAAACAGAGACAAAGAAGAATGTAGTGGGCTTCATTATATCAAAATTGGGATAAAGAAACTTGGTATTCTGTTATATTTAGCGATGAATGCATTTTCCAATGTTATAACCATCGTAGTAGACGTTGGATCAGACGAACTAGAAATGAAAGGCTCAAACTCGGAAACATCCATGAAACCATGAGCCACTGAGCCAAAGTTCATGTCTAGGGGTGCTTTTCGGCAAACGGGGTAGGTCTTCTTAGAAAAGTAGAAGGTTCAATGAATGCTCAAATGTACCAGGAAACTATAATACATGACATTGATATTATTGGAAAGTGCTTGGTATTTCCAAAACAACAATTCATTTTTCAGTAAGATCTTGCTCCACCACAAGATCCACACGTGCACTGTCGACATTTAATTTCTTAAAAAAGAAGGAAGTCGACCTTTGCCAGGCAATTCACCAGACGCAAATCCTGTCGAAAATGTATGGGACTTTTAAAAAGGAAATTACAGGCGATAAGGTGCACATCGTCAGAACAGCTGTGGGTGGCTGTTCAAAAAATATGGTACGAACTATCAAACGACTATTGTAAAATTTTTGTTGAATCCATGCCTAGGCGATTAAAAATGATGAAGGACATGAAAGGACATTCAACTAAGTATTGAAAGTTCCACGTAATAAATATTTTGTTAAAAATTTGATCTTTTTCTCAAAAAATAATGGGGGTGAACAGACTTATGAATCATACTGTACGTATTCAATAATTGATTGCCTAACTTCTTCATTAATTATGAGTTTCATATAACATCCTCGTTTTCCAAAATAAATAACACCATATCGACGGTATTTGTACACGATATTTTTGGCTGCCGAATCTGAGATTTCCAGTTGCCTGGCCAGAGTCAGGTAATCCTCTCAGTTATTGTAGGCTCTAATAAGCCTCTCCTTATCAATTTTAGTCGTGAGGGAAAATTCGGAATGTTGTAAGTTTGTTGTTTGTATGCTGTTTAGATTGGTGACTCTCTTACTCAAATGGGATTGATATGTTATTGATTAATTATTTGACATTAATATTTATATACTAATTAATTAAAAGTTTTATAATTATAAATTTTAATAATATTTTAGTAAAACATTAACTTATTGAATTTAATATATTTTAATTAATAATGCTTTTTTTAAAAAAATACTTAATGCATTTTCATCCAATAAAATTTTGAGAAATTAAAAGTTAATATTATTCTTATCTCATTAATTAATTTAAATATTTGAATATAGCTACAAAAATATTTTTTTTTAATTTCCATTTTTTCGAAATAAAATTTTAAAAAGTTCTTTTGCAATTAACTGAAAGATTTACTATTAACTTTAATGAAAGTGTGTGTATTACGTGTGTTTTGACTTCTGTATATGTGTATTGTATGTATGTAGTGTGTATAGGTTTACAAATTATTTTTAATATTTAAGATCACTATTAACTTTTACAAGCTATTTTTTAAGTGATATTTCAATTTACTTTTGTGTTTTTATTGGGTATTTATTTTTAGATTTTGATTTGTACCATGTAATTTACAATCATGAAATTCACCATGATACTAGAGATCATTTAAACGGTTTTGAAACGTTTATTACTCTAAACGCAGAGCGTTTAAACGTTTAGAAAATTGTAAAACGTGCCCACGTCTAATTTATGCAAAAAGATTGTTATTCATCGATTTTTCGAAATGAATGGGCTTCGAAAAAATAGCAAAAAATATTTAACACTAACACTTCAGTATTAGTGTTAATTACACAGATACACCATCAATGACTTCCAATAAGCGACCTGCCACATCTCTACTTAATTACTTTACTAAAATCCCTGCCATTGTGGATTTTAGTTCTTTTACCAAACAAACTCAAGCGTCAGTGATCCCTTAATGATCCTGTCGATGTCGATAACGTTCCTGTCGAACCACCACCAAAGAAGCGGAAGCCTGAAAAATACCGTGATGAGCATTCATGGTTAACTACAGATAACGGAACTTTTATCAGTCAACCCTTTACTAATTTAAAGAGGGCTACATGATGTTCTTCCAAAAACAATAAACTACTGAAAAATGCCGAATCAGAGGTGCATCTTAAAGCAAAATGCTTCCATGTAGCCAAAGAAGACTCTTGAGTTCATGGAACTGTTTTCGATCAATTGCACATAGCGAGTTAATCAGTAATGAAAGAGAACCAAGATCGTCTAGCAGACTATTTAAAGGTAGCTTATTGACTGATTAAAGAAGAAATACCCTCACCACAAAATATGACAGACTGTTAGATCTGTGCACTGAGCTAGATGGTAGTGGGTGCATGAAGCAATGACAGGAGTTCCGTCCTCAAAATGCTACTTATATGTCCCATAACATTCCTTCAGAGTTTCTTGTTGCTTTCAAGGAACACATGCAAGTCTTTTTAAAAAACCAACTGAAACCATTCAATATTGGTGTGCTCTATCTGTCTGTCATGGCTGATGAGACGACTGATTTGCGAGGAAGAACTACTCTGTCAGTTTGTTTTAGTTATCTTGACTTTAATGGTGAACCAAAAAAATCTTTATAAGTTTGCAAGAGTTGGAAAATACAGAGGCAAGTACAATAAAAGAAAGGATTCTGCTCGCATTGCGAAATCTTGAAGTCCAATGCCAGCATTTAAAGGGGCTGTCCTTTGATGGAGCCAGCAATATGTCCGGTAAGAGAAATTGAACACAGTCACAAATGATCAAATACCACACTAAAGATGCAGTCTACGTGCATTATCGAAGTCATCTGTTGCAACTTGTGTGTGTTTATGCAGCACATAATTACAGAGAAATAAAGAAAATGTTCTCTGTTCTTAATAGTCTTTGGCAGTTACTTTATAACAGTCCCAAAAACCATCGAAAATTCAAGGCTGTACAAGAGATTCTCAATATCCTCCGAGTAGAACTCATATGAGCAGGAGACACAAGATGGATATCACACTATCAATATGTTTCAGAATATTGATATTACTGTTGTGTTTTTTATTTGTAGATTTTGATATTTACTAACAAATGTCAACAACCAAATGTCTGCATGCTATCATAGTTACTCTGCAAGTAATTCATGTCAACAGTGCTGATTAATCTTCAGAGGTTGGTGGCCGTCTACTGACACTTTAAACTCGCAAAGGAATTATAATTCTACATGCCCTGAGAAGAATTCTTCAGCCTCTCAATATTGGCAAAGCAGCTTCAAACTGTGACAGCTACACTTGTCACTATGCAGGAGATTGTTGCTACTGCACGTTTAACTATGACTGAAATAAGACATAAACCCATTTATGAAGATGATGTCACCCCCTTCCTTCAATCGCATTCATTAGCACTTGTTGAAGAGGATGACTTACAGAGGAAGACAGATTACGCACCAATCCATTTGTTGAATGTGTACTTGACAGCATCGATTCCAGATTTTCGGATAAGGTTATATTAATAGCTTCTATTATTCTCCTGTGTCCTTTTGGTACGCCTATTTTCCTGAGGCCCTTTAAAGCAATGAACCGAATCGAAACTCGACTTAGACAACGACTCTCTCTCACAAATATAGAAGCCTATATGCTCATTTCCATCGAGGGAAAGGATACAATTTCTGATGAGGAAGCATGCGAAATTCTTCGTATTCGGCATAGACAAAAGGAGAGACGAATTCACATCCCTGTTATGGGTTAACATTATTGTTTAATTCACATTGGGGGGACCAATATCGAAGCAGACCCAAAAATAAAAATCGAAAAATTCGTCACGAGTTGCAACTCTATCAAATTGAGGTTCCATCACAAAAATCAATATATTATTTGGATTTTTCAAAAATAGAATGTTGAATTTAAATTTGTCTATCGATGAAAAATGTTCAAAGATGATTTATGGGAATTTCAAGTCAAAATTAATGAAAAATTTCGAAATTTAAAAATCCAAATCAAATTATTGAATTCTAATTCAAATAAAGTATCAATTAATATGAACAAAGATGTCTCGCAGTTCAATGACAATGATTCTTTCAATATTGGCAATTTACGCACATCGAAATTAATGAATTGATTTGGTAATTGGAACTAAACAGAAATTGTGATAAATTGTTTTGAATTAGTTTTGATATGTATTTTGCGTGGTGAATTTTTATTTGGTATGTGTAATTTTTATTTAAAAAAATTAAAATAATAATAATTAAATAAACGAAAAAAAAATTATTATAGAAAAAAATAATTATCGGAAAAAAATATCGAATTGATTATTATTGTTTGTTGAATAAGTTTTAAAAAAATGCGTTTGTTTAAACGGTTCAAAGAAAATATGATTGTAAATGGTTGATTTTCGATTTACTACGCAATGAGTGATTTGTGTTGAGAGTTTTGGTGCGCGATTCGTAAAAGGTGAAATTTGAAAAAAAAAATAAAAGAATACATCGGTCTTTGTCTTTTTATAAATTTGGCGCGAAAATTTGAATGGTAAAAATTGATATTTTTGTGCGTGATCACAATTGTAAAATTTTGTCGATTAATTGAATAAAAAATTTTCGAGGCGTATTTTTTAAATCCAACAACAAAAAACTTTTTAATGAATACTGAAACCGAATTGAAATACGGAATCGTAAATTCCAAAGATTCATGGCACGATAAATACAATAAGACTTGTTGGTTCTACGTAGGCGGATTGAGATACGAATATTCCAAGGGTGATATAACTTGTTTTTTCTCAATATGGATAAGTCGTCAATTTAAATCTCAATCGCAACCAACGCACCGCTCGATCGAATGGATTTTGTTTCATTTGCTACGAAGATCAAAGAAGCTGTTTGTCATTGAGAGTCGATCATGTCGAAGATTACAGACTACCGGCTCACGATAAAGACGAGAAGGACATGCTGAATAAATTCATCTATGAGCACAAATGTGGACCAAAATACGATGAAATGTTAAACCAATTACAAATCGAATCGGATGAAATCAAAAGGCGATTTGATTTGGAAGTTGCTGAGTTCGAATTGAAAAAAGAGCAGGGTGAGCTTCGATCTATTTCCCCCTGCGTTCCGCAGTCCAACCCCGGGACGCCGCTACCCCGCTGCGCCCGCTCTAACACCAATAACAATATTGTGTATTAGTTTATAGTAAATCTTTTACCTTTGGTGTTTGTGTTGACTTGCTGATTGTATATTAAGGTTAACTATGTAGTTGAAATACCAACACATGCAATCAATTAAAAAGGAACTAAATTCTAACACCCCCTAGAAATCGAGGTTCCCCCCAAAACCCTTAGGCTGAAAGAAACACTGTCTGTAATTTATAACTAATAAGTTATATTTTTTTATAAATCTAGAATAAACAAGAGTTTATTGAAATTATTAGTAATTTCTGAGACAAAACATAAAACCTATAATATATAGTATTTGATTTTTATGAATTTTTGTGACATTTCAACTTGCTATTCTACAATAATTATCTTTAAAATGAATCATAAAATTTTATGTAATCATTTAATATGTAAGATATTGTATAAGATATTATATTATATTATATAAGATATTATAATTAATCCATTCATGCACTGTTTATTTCCCCAGGAAATTTTTCATTAAATTGATTATCTGGCAAAATCCTTTTATCTATATCATCCAGATTCATTAAATAAAGAAAAATTCAATATTGCTTTTTTGATCTAAAAACAACATTTGGAATTTATCTTGGAAAAAATGTACAATTGACGTATATGATGATGTACACACATATATCTATGTTAACTGCAGATATCCTTGCATCACATAAGTAATTCTTATATATTTGCAATCCCTAATAAAATGTGAATTAGATAAAATAGCATTTGTGATCTACTTATGTCCAATAATTTTTATTTTCTGTACTAAATTTATTTTTGTTTAATTAAAATAATACCATTTTCGTAAATTTTGCACATTTGCATTATTTTAATGGATTTTAATTCCTCCGATATTCGTAAATTAATTTACTATTGCCTGAAAACGGATTTAACACCCTTACAAATTGCCAACCTTATTGACTGACGAAATTAATACGGCCCTTGGAGTTGGAACAGTCTCAAAGAGAACATGTGAAAGGTGGATTTCCAATTTTCGTGTTAACAACTTTAACACAGACGATCAAGTCCGCTAAGGGTGGCCCTCTCTTGACATAGACGAGAAGATAATCGAGTTTCTGACTGAAGACAAGCGTGCAACAACGAGGAACATTGCAGAGGGAATTGATCAGGATAAAACCACGGTGTGCCGGCATTTAAATGCAATGCAATACCGATACCTGTAAAATTGCTGGGTGCCACACGCTCTGACGCAACAGAACAAATATAATCGCAAAAGAATTTGTCAGCAGCTATTGGATAGTTATCACCGGAATGATTTCCTGTCCCAAATCATCTCCTGCGATGAGATATGGATGTACTGGGACAACTAAGGCGCTTTCAAAAATAGATCATGGAGAAAATATGATGAAAACCCACTTGCACACCGGCACGAAGACTTACAAACCGAAAGAATCTCGCCTCCGTCTTTTGGGACAGTAAAGGACTGCTCTTGTTAGATGTCTTACCTCAAAATGCTACAATCAATGTGGATGTCAACTGTACTCAGCTGGATTGTCTCATTACCGCCGTTCAGTAGAGGCGCAGACGGTTGCTCCATGGAGGAAAGCACAATGTTCATTATCTCCACGATAATGCTCATCCGCATACGGCTGCTAAGACCAAGGACAAGCTGAATGCGCTTGAATTCACCGTACTACCACATCCACCATACTACCCAGATCTCTCACCATCTGACTACTATCTATTTTCTCCAATGAAATGTGTACTTAGAGGAAAGAATTATACCGGTGTCAACGATATCAACGAAGATCTTCTACATTGGTTTGACAAGAAACCACGTGAAAATGGGATATTTCCAAAATGGGATACGCAGCCTCCCTGGACGTTGGCTGAGATGTATTGAGCACAATGGCGACTACTTTTCGCATTTGCATGACGTGGACGATTGATAAAATATTTTATATTTTATTGTATTTTGGTGTTTTTTTTGCGACAAAACTTATGAGGCAACCCTATATGAACTTTTATGATAGACTTTTATATTTCCCTTAATTGTTTATTTCACATAAATTTTCGAAATATTATGATTTATATTGGAAATATTTATTTATTTATACTTTTTTTACAAACATCAAAAAAAATTAATAAAAATGTATCATTTTGTTTATAGAATAAAAAAATAACTCATTTTTTTATAAAATGGAGTACATTTTGCTTAAATGATGAAATACGGAATCGTAAATTCCAAAGATTCATGGAATTGTTTTCTTTTATTTTATGAAAACAATTTTTATTTATATAAATATATACATTATATGAATTGATTTAATTTTACATTTTGAAATTTATAAAAATATTTATATAAAATATAAATAAAATTCACATTTAATGGAATGATAAATAATTCATAATGATACTACAAAATAATTAATAGTAAATATAATAAATCTTGAAAAATATAATAAATCTGAAAGTAATTTGTATTTTTATGGTTATATTAAAAAAATAAAAAATACAATATAAAAGAAAAAAATCAATAGAAATTTATTAAAATTAATGAATGTATATTAATAAATAGAAAAAATATTAGTTAGTTTTATTATATTCATAGAAAGAAAATTAGAACAACACATAATAATATGGTTGCATACACAGTCAACCTTATTTATTTTTGTTAGAGGTTTTCTTTTACTCTATTCTGTATATTCTGTATTGTCGCTAACGGTAGAGAAAAAGGCGCCCTCTAACTTTTCTGGTGAAAAAATGAAACAAAATATTCTGTAAAAAATATTAAATTAGTTTGCGTGTGTAACGGAAAATTATATTTATAATTATGAATAAATTGAAGAAAAAAGAAAAAATTAACTTTTATATAAATTAATTTTTCGTACTTCTTTAGCACTTGAAATTTTCTTTCTGTTCTTTTTGCTATCGTATAAGTTAGCACTTTCTTATTACACCATTAATTATCGGTGTGTGCTAAAATCTAAATACGCGTGTTGTAACATTAACGTTGATGTGTGTACACGTGAATATGTGTGTATTATATTCTTTAGATCTTGTTAACTCTCGATAAATTGAACCAGCCGAATGAATAATCTCTATTACAAATTCTTTATTTTCTTATGTTGTATATGTGTGCTCGTGTGTATACCCGAGCATGCGTGTTATCGTTTTGTTTGTATTCAGCATACAAGCAGTCTAAGAATTTGTAAGGGACTATATTTAATGGCCCAATTTGGGCCGCACGCTATCATTCAACTCGCTTTTCCGCAACCTATGTTATATGTTGAATTTTAACTCGATTTTCTATAGACGTGTACCTTTTTTAAGTTTAGAAAATGAATTTTAAATTATTTTATATTTATATATATATGTATAAAATCACTATCTCAACTCTCTCGAAATCGGTTGTCATAACGACGAATGGTAAATTAAAATATCAGATTATATAATGAGATTGAAAATAAATTATTTATATTTTAATTCACTATTTCTGATGGTGATGTTTTTATTGCTTGCTTTTCTGATGTTTTATGTTCAATAGTTAAACAAGGCACTCATTATATTTATATATATATATAGTATTATCACAATATAATATTTTGATGAACTGTATCATAAATAATTTATTTAATTTTGTGCACACCAGCTTGATTATATAAAATTATACTAAAATATTATATGTATAATCAAATTGATATTTATATGTTGTGTAATGAGTATCGTTTATATTGATTTTTTAATATTAAATCAAAAATTATTAACAATACTTTAATAAATAAATTTTGTAAATATTTATCTAGATTTTCAATAATTTTTAATTTTGATTGATGGATCGACTGAGAAAGTAATTATATTAATAGTAATAAATGTATCAACTTCCCTGTGTTAGATTGGAGAACTCCATTAAATGGGAATATTATGAATTATATATGTACTATATAAATTATTTACTACATTATATATAATCGATTTAGTTAGATTTGGTTGTATTATTTTTTGATTTATTTAGCACAGTATATTTAGAATATTTTTTGAATTATAATCAATAATTTCTTATTTTGGTTGTACTATTTAGTACTCTGAATTTTTTATAATTTTCTAAGTGTGTTGATTAGTTTTTTGTGGGGAGAGTTGTATTTAAGACGTAACTTATTTTGCATAGAGAAAAGTATATAGAAAGAGAAAATATAAATTTTTGAAGTGATTTAGAATATAGTTAAAGAGACAGGATAAATTTTACAAATTCATTATTTAATTTATTTTTTAAATAGAAGTAATTCGATTTAATCAGTTTATATATATATATATATATATATATATATATATATATATATATATATAT
>MQRK01231620.1:0-10646 GCA_001938485.1 Girardia tigrina
GATGACGGTTGATCCGTCGAAATTAATCACAATAAATTCTGATGATCGTTTTTTGTTTTTTAAAAATAGTCTATCATCATTTTTTAAATATTTATATGTATCTTATCCTACTGCAATCATAATTTATTGTAGTTATATTTTTACTAATTTAATAAAAATGATTTTATTATTTTAGAATTATGTGCCTCCATCATAGATCATTGCGTTTTCCAGCATATCATTATTGATTTTTGTGGGTGCCATCGAAGTTTTTCCAAAATCTTCTATTTCCCAAAAATATTTTGGGATCATTGAATTCCTCATCTCATCACTGATTGGTTGAGATATTCCAAAATTGGTGATGATTTTTTCCTTCATCTTTCCGTTTACCCATCCAACGACAGTCCATCCCAATCTTGTTCGTCTCGCGATCGGATCATGTTTGTTTACAACTTTTTCTTCAAGTGATTGATGAAGCTCCGGATGATCCAGACCTATAATAACTTTTACGGTATAATATCTTTTAATTTTCGGAAAGATTTATATTTTTTAAATGATTCAAATTTTTTGAAGCGTTTTCCCAATCGATTACATTTATTCCATTTATAACTGTTTTTACGATTACTGTTTAAAACTCAAATTTTCTTAGACTCAAATTTCGCTAATTTTCAATGAAACTCTTTCCATTTGTAATATTTTTTCTGTGTCACTGAGCATATGAATCTTTATATCTTCTGGTTTACCTTGAACATTATATCAATTTTACGACATCTTATGTGATATATAGTGTTGCTACCATCATCTAATAAAGCAATAACTCTGATCAAATTTTTTCAATTTCTGATTTCGACTGGAACGGTTCTCACAGCAATTATTTCATTTGAATCCACAAATCTTACTGTTTTTGTTGTCGTTGTCTCAGAATTCTTTTTGATCTCTTGATTTTCTTGTTTATTTACTATCTTTTTGTCATCATCATTGGTCACGTGTTTGAATTTGCATTTTTCTCCATACTGACGCATTAATCTTTATTTTTAACGCATTTGCAAATGATTTTTTTCGATTCCTTTTTTTGTTTTTGCTTATACCAACATTTATCTCCAAATTTGCATGTTCCTTTGGCAAAGTATAAGCATTCCTTTTTTTCATTTCAAGTTACACCCGTAACCACTAATTTTCTTTGAAATATTTTCTCTTCATCTTTTATATCATATTCGAACAAACTTTCATAAGTGGTTCTGTGATATTCTGCTTCCCCTTCCAATCATATAGCGAGAGTTTCAACCCCTCGAGACCTTTGCGCTATTTCTTCTCTCCATCTCTCGTAATTTATAACCATTTCTTCTGGGAGTTTCTTCAAAAATGCTTGGTATAAAAATCCAGGCAGAAGATCTGATTCCTTTTTTCAGGCTTACTAACGATGTGACCATATTTGAAAATTTTTTTCCATCCACTTTTCTAAATTTTTCAACTTCATCCTTTAATAAAATATAGTTACTTTTGATCACACCATACTTTCTTTCTAACGCTCTGAGCGCCATATCATAGGCTTCTTCATTGAAACCGAAACTTTCTACAATTTGTTTAGCCTCCCCAGAAATGTATTTCCGCAAAAATAGCAACTTATTTTTCTTACTAGTATTTGAATCATCAATACACGATTGAAATATCGCTTTCCAATCTGTGTATAATGATATATTCCCAGTGAAAACTGGAATCTGCAGTCGTTCAGATTGCTCAAGTCCCGTACTCACTATAGTTTCTTTTGGATACATCGGTACAAAATTTTCATTTTTCACACGTAATTCCAATTCATGATGTTTTCTCATTAGCATCTCAACTTCCATGTCGGCTGATACAAACTGTTCCAGTTCATTCTTCAATTTGTCTACTTCTTTTCTTTCAAGCTATCTGGTCAGCATAATCATCTCTTCATATTGGTTTTGTATTTCTTTATATTTCTCCTCAAAATTATTTTTAAAGATTTGAAATGATTCTTTTACATATCCGTTGTAAAATTTCTTCCTTGTGTTCGTCAGTTGCAATCTCCATCCGTTTAATTTGTTCAACTTCTCGTTCAACTGCTTATCTTCCTCGGAACTTCCTCCACACAAACGTAAGACGAAATGGAGAGTCAATTCTTTTTGGATATTGTAATCGCTCAACCTACCATCTTCCAACTTTTTCCGGTGAATATTAATCTCTGCTGGTTCGGTGGAATGCTTTCCTTATCTTGAATCTTCGATTTGATGTTTTCTATTTTGTCGTTGGATTCAACCTCCAACTCTATGGTTTTACCTACTAACATTTTAACAAATATTTGATTTTTTTTACAATTGCCGCTTTTCCCAGGGGGTTGAATCTTCACGTACTTAATCGGGTTATCGATATATTTGCCAATTTTTTTTAAATTTTTGATGAAAATGTTTTAATTATTATTTATAAAAATTTTACTTTTATTAGAATTTTTATAATTATTATTAAAAAATTATAATTATTATTCATACCAGTCCAATTTTTATCAACACACAAAAAATAAAACCATAACACAGCACTCCAAGCAAAATGAAAAAACCTAATAATGTTCATCATCGTCCTCTCTATTCTGTAGCTCCAGACTCGTTCTCCGCTCAACTTTGACATTTCTGAACGATCTTGGATCTTTGCTTTGATATTGTGCAAATCCGGTCCCTTTGATTTTGATTTTTTGGGGACACAGCCCTTGTACATCTGAATGGGAAAACGGCCCCGGAATATATTTGAATTTTGCGGACAAAGCCCCATCTTAGCAACCATTTTTTGGAGCGGAAGCCGTATCTCCATTCCAATTTTCCTATTGATTGAATTTCAAAATTGAGTTTTTTATGTTACAACCAAATATCGAGTTTTTCTTTGACGTTTATCATTTCTGATTCAAATTTTAATTTGTCTTTGCCTTTTTGGGCCAATTCCATAAATTCTTTTTTGAGTTTTATCTTCTTTAACTTTTTTTAATTCAAAATCAGACATCACTAACTTTTCGAATTCTCGGTTTTTATTGAACGCTTCAATTTCAGCTTCAAGTGAAGTCAGTGGTGATTGTAAATACGGGAATCTTTTAAAGAATAAAACGGTAAGAATCTTAGATGAGACATTCGTTGATACATTAATAGCCATTAGAAATTATTTTTTTGTAATTGACATAAAATTTATAATTGATTTGCAAAACTTCTTTTATTACAAAATCACACAGATCAAAAAAATCATTTTTTTATTTATCTTTTCAAAATTTGCCAAAATCTAACAATACTTTTTATTCGACTAAACAAAATTCACTTAAACAAATTCGATCGCTTTCTACAAATATCACAAAGTTAAAAACTGACCAATAACACAAATCAATTGATAACAAAAACTTTTCATTTAAAAACTTCCACAAAATTAATCCATTAATTCGATTTTAATTTCGCCAAACATTAAAATTTTTTAATTTGGCAATAAATGCCATTTTTATCTAATTAATTTTTAATTATTCAATTTAAATGACTAATATTTATTTATTTAAATTATTTCTTTAATTATTTTAATTATTCATTTAAAAATGGCGAAATATTCGGTCAAACCGAAAAATTTCCGCTTCAGTTGGTAATCTAAATAAAATTGTTCCTCTGGAACAAGGGTCTCCAACGGGGTTGATATAGACCCCCAGGGTTCGATTAGAGTTCCTTGGGGGTCGATTGAGGTAGATTGAAAATAGCTAAATTTAAATTTTAAATCGAAAAGTATATTAAATTATTCCAAAAATAGTTAATGTTTTCATTAAACTTAGGTAGGGGTCGAGGATAAGACAATTAGGTCATAAAGGGGTCGACGAGTTAAAATGGTTGGGGACCCCTGCTATTTCTATTTGATAAAAGAAACATAAAATCAGAAAGAAAGATGAAAAAGTTATGAATTAAAATTATTATTTGGTAGTTTTTGATTGGCAATCTTTCAGATATCTTTTTTTATAAATTGAATGAACATAATCTTGTAAAAACTATAAGTTTCACAGATATACATCGGATCATTCAGTATGGATCACAAACAATTGATCAACACAAAAGAATAAAAGAACAAAAGAAAGATTTTTAATTATCATTTGTGTGAACTTTATTTTACTTAGATTCAAATGTTAAATTATGCAAAATTTATTAAATATAACGGTTTAAATAACCTTTTGAAACTGTCTATTTTTTGTATTATTTAATATGAAAAAAGTTAATAAAAATAAGAAAATGTAATGGAATATTCAATTTTTTATATATTCTTTTCCTTCAATTCCTCCTGACCAGCTCAAGGGTAACATACCTTCCTGAACTTGGCTTCTTTCTTGAAAGAAGAATATTTTTTGAACTTCTAAGTAAATTATAATCGTTATTAATTGAAACGTTTATGAATAAAATTAAACACTTTAAATTAGGTTTTTGTATTAATAATTTCAGTGTTTATTAAAATCATTTTACACGAAATACCTTCCATAACCTTGATACATATCAGTTAAACGGGGTTCGAGTTTTGGTTTCTTTACATGTAATTCAGGGATATAATGTGTACAATAAATTGGATTATGAAACTCTTTTTGTTGACTCTTTTTGATTTTTATTTTCCGTCTGTAAATTTATATTTATAAATATTTATAAAACCGTCTGTAAGGTGGTCTTTAGGGCACAGTATTTGGAATAGAATGTTAAAAACAGGTCGATTTTGGAGACCCATCGTTTTATCCGCGATAATACCTAGGAATGTGTTACGATCTACGAGTATACGTAGCTTTGCATCATGCGCCTCAATCAAATGCAGGTAGATGATGAAGGCGTAGAGAATCCGATTTAGTTACAGCACCTCCGCCTTTTACATGTGTGGATAATAACTGGCGGACCACGGGATGATCGGCTTTTTCAATGGGGATGTTAGCGCTCACGAGCATGTCCCGAAAATCAAGAGTTACTTTATCTCTCTGCGCTTTAGCAGTGACTTGCTGTTCAAATAAAGTCGTCACCGTACACTACCTCTTAGCTTGCCCATCCGAGGAAGCTTCTTTTTGAGATTTCATCGTAGCTTCTCTATGCTTGGCGCTGTTGAGATGATCTGTGATGGTTTGGCATCGCTCATGATCAACAGTCTTGTTACAAACTGAGCAGAAGAGAATTTGCCCATCGCTGTGAAATTTATCTTTTCCAAACTCTGCTACTCGGTCTTTTGCGGATATCTTAGTCGACATCTTAGACATACTAGGTTTAATACATCTACTTACAAATTAAAAGGGCATTATTAAATTGATCAAGTTATTATATAATATAATATAATTAATTTAATTTAATTAATATAATTTATAATATAATATAACGAGTATTCAGAATATTCAGAACTGTATACATTGTGGCGAACTTGCACCCAATTATGTACAGGGTTAGTTTTTGAGTTAATTTTTGCTTATTTTTGAATGTACCAGTATGCACGTAATCTGGAGGTACATATTTCCTCTCCAGCTATTGGTACTATGATTTTTGACGCTGAGACCTTTGGGCACCGTTTGTTTATTATAGTGTTCATTCAGGTTGATCTGGAGGAAGGAGTCAAATAAATCATCAACCATTCCGACCAAGAGACATATAGTAAAGATCTACATTGTACCTGTTTCAGGCATTCTTCCTTTATCTCACCTGAATAGTCAATGGACCCGTGTATTCCTCATCGGTCACGCATTTAGGAACTAACGCGGCCGTTGGTTGCTTATCTTCGGAAATTGAAAGGGATCCGGTATACCCAACCCCGGTCATTGACTATCACAGTCTTAAAATCAGAAACACATCCACATTTCAACTCACTTCTCTCTCTTCAACAATTTAAATGCTGAAACATAAAAACATTCATATAAATATATAAATAGTATATATTAATGATATTATTTACGAACTTAGTCATCTTGCTTGATTACATCAAACATATTTTCGCTATGTCAAGTTATATGTTATAAACTAAGGAAATGGGACAAATGTTTTTTGACATTGAAACAAAAACAATGTGAATTAGTAAATTGATAATGAAAATAAAGAATATAGAAAAACTTTTTGTCATTTACTTTTGCATTTTCTACAGAAGAGAGTTTAATAAACAAGAAAAAAATAAAATAAAAAGAGAGTGCAAGAGGAAGTTATCACTTTTATATCATAATATACATATAAAATTTTAAATTATTTAAACAATACTTTTATTTTTAAATTTGATTTAATAAACAAAGTATTTTTAATACCCGACTTTACACACGAGAGTCACGAAATAATTATACTTTGAACTTTATATTTTTTTATTTTAAACAAAAATTATATAAGATTTGACATAACATAAACATTCTTAATTCATTTGATAGGACTTTAAAAATTGTTTTATTAGTTGATTTTAAAACACTTGTTGAATATTAGTTAATCTTAATTATTATATTTAATTTATTATATTTAATTATTATATTCGAGTAGTTCCTTGCCAGACAGTTTTTTATTTGTTAGTATTGTCACTAGTTCGACTGCTTTTTCGTTTCTTTCTTCTGCTTAGCAGATCACCATCGTATGTCAACAACTCCTTCATTATATCCAGAAGGGATTTTCCTTTGGTGAATGCTACCTTTAATTTTTTTGTATCATACTTACCATCCATCTTTGCATATTTTTATTTTAGTATTTTATCTCTTCTGCAATACGTATTATTAAGAACACCAACATGGGTTTTCGAACTTTTGTTTTCAATACAATCAGAATTGTCTTTTGGACAACTCTCAGAAAAGTTTTCCTAATTCGACATCCTTCTAAATTGATAACTTTTAGTTAATGTTTGTTAATAAAAAATTATTCGAACAAATTTTTAATTATTTTCAGATTTTATTTTTATTGTTCAAATTTTGTAATTTTAGTAATAATTTTATCTACATATTAATTTTATTTAAAAAATTATTTTATGGAAAAAAGGAACATTTATTTAATTCAAAACTTAGTTAAAACTATTTATTTTATTCAAATTTTAATATGAAAATTGGAAAAGATTTAATATTTTTAAATATCTTATGTTGTACCTTAAAATGCAATTTATACTCGAATAATTATCTATTGTGAACATCTAAAATATCAAATTTCCATCTGGGTGGGAGAAACACATTTCCAAATACTAAACTCAACATACAAAATTCAACAAACCAATTTCAACATACCAAATTTAAAATATTCCTCACACGTATAATTTTTAAACATGATGTAAAATCATTATAATTTCTGACTAATTTAAAAATTAAATCACATTTTTATTAAAATAAAACTAAATCATTGAAAAATTATATTTGTCTAAATGATCGAAAAATAACGATGTATTGTTAGAGATAAAATAAATAAGTAAACTTATTTAAATAATATTTTCAACTTTAAAAATTTAAACAATTTTCATTGAATATTTTTGTGATATTTTTAGTAACTACGTCAAAATATTTTCTATAAATTCAAACAAATTTTTATATGTCTCATTAAAAATGAAGGTAAGTTGTAAAACTTATTCAAAATTTTATAATTATTAATATTCATGATATTTATTTTAAATTTTAGAACGTTATGCTTTTCTTTTGTGCTCTATCGGCTTTTACCTTCTTGCAATGCATTGTAGCTGAAGACGTAACGACGTATGAAAGGGTCGCAGACAACGATGTGATTTTATAATATTTACAATTACATAATAATAGTTATAATTAATTTGTTAATTTCTATTTTTTAATATCTTAGTTCTTTTTTAAACATATTTTAATAAATTAATTTATATTCCTCGTAGAAATACAAGGCAGTTTGTGGAAATGGAAGTTCTGTTTGTCCCGGTCTTCAAACGTGTTGTCCAGATTTATATTCGAATTACCGCTGTTGTAAATATTGGAATGTGAGTAAAATAACTTTAATATTTGTCATTTTAATAATGATTACTTGTTTATATTTATCTCATTTTCATAAAATATTATTAATTATTATTGAACAAAAGATTCGCCATTTCTAAATATAGTTTTCATGATAATATATTTCGACGGTTTTACCATCATCTTCAAATGTTTGATTTTTAGCTGTTTTATTGCTTGTATATATTTGAAATTGGTGATTATGCAAACAAGTCCAAGAACACGCTTATAGAGGGGGTAGGAGTAATATAGCTGAGCATAGGAAAACTTGTAAATGTGAGTTGAGTATGAATGATTACAAAATTATGCGCAAGCGTTTTAAAAATTATTAGAGAATGTCGTGTGGACCTTTGTTAATTAGATCACCTAACCTTAAAATTAATGTTTAAATGGCACTTTCAACCAATTTGTTACAAGTTTTCGATTAATTTAACGTAATAGATTACACAATCATCGATTTCATATAAACAATGAAAAAGCTAAAAATCAGTGATCTGATGATGACGGTAAAACCGTCGAAATATATTATCATAAAAATATATTTTGAGATAGCGTAACTTTTGTTTTATAAAAAAATGTCATTGTTTTTTAAATTTATTCTTAATAATTATTATTAATTGTTTTTATTTGTTAATTGATTTTATTAAATATCTTTTTCAATTTACAATTTTAGGCTGTATGCTGTAATGATATGTTACACTGTTGTCCACAAGGTACAACGTGTGACATTAAAAGGAAAAGATGTCTTCGACAACAATCGGAAGTAATGGAATGGACCGTTTCCGATGAAAAGAACCCGTCAGAATTACAACAACCCAAATATACTATAGAACGAAACTCTTTAATAGATTTTTGGACGAAAGTCGGATTAAAATTTATTTGTCCTGATCATACCGTCTGTTACGGAGCACAGACCTGTTGTTTGATGTTAAATAATAAATATGGATGCTGTCCTTATAATTATGTAAGTTAATATTTATCTAATTTTTCAACATTCAAGAGTGATGTATATTTATACATTATTTTTTTAACTTCTAAAATTTAAACGATATTTTTTAATATGTATACATTTAAAATTTGTATAATAAGACATAACATTTATTTATTCGTGTATTAAAAACAGGGAATTTGCTGCCCGGACAGACGATCGTGCTGCCCCTCCGGACATATTTGTTCCAACGGAAGATGTATATAACATTTATTAATTCTAGTTATAATTACTTTTGATTATTTCATTCGTATTGTTATTGAGTAAAGCTAAATTTAGTTTGTAATTTAATTTTAACATTTTTTCAATAAAAAATAACAAAAGAAGTCTTGATTTAATAATATACATATTATAGAATTATTAATCATGTTGATATTCATTTAAAATTGGAAAAAAAGCTGACTGATCTGACAATTATAATAAAGATCAATTAACTCGCTTTAACAAAATATATAATGATCTGTTATTCTAAAATAATGAATATATAGTTGTATAGTAAAATATTATAATCAACAGTTTACAACAGAAAGAGAATAAAAAGCTAAGATAATAAGATAAAAGATATTAAGATAAAAGCTAACTAATAAATTACAGTAACACAAATGAATCTTTAAATGAGGAAACGCTCCAGGTATTCCTTATAAAATAGTGAGTGATAATGGAGGCAAATTCAAAGAAGAACACATAAAAAATGGCTAAATAATTTAGGATGACAAATTATCTTTAAACCAGCTTATTATCCAAGGGCAAGTAGGTGGGTCAAGCTGGTGGTGCAAACGCTAAAATATATCATTAAAGCATTGGAACCCCAAATGGGAACATTTGAGGTATTTCTGGAGCGAGTACTTTTCAATCTCAGAACATCACCACGCGCTACAAAAGAAACACCGGTTAAACTAATAGTTGAACGAGAAATGCGATTTTTAGTGGTGGACAGATATGAAATCGGAGAAAAAATACAGTACAATACCTCAAAAGAAGGAAAAGAAACCCCTCTAGCTAGATATATTTTATAACAAGGTCACAACACAGCGTGTATCAGAAGAAACAAAATGACTAGTCTTGCATCAACCAGTCAACTAAGCCACTTGCCATGCAATTAATAAACAAAAGAAAATTTAGGTACAACTATTCAACAGTGAGAGCAAGGAGTAGTACCGGCCACATCAAATCTATGAGATCGATCGGAACTCAAGAAACCAGCGAGATTGAATAATTATGTAACTGATTTCAAAAAACGGAGTCATAACTGATTTCAAAATGATGAGTCATAAAAAGCATTGCCTAACTGACGGTTGCAATGTATTGTTATATTAAGAACATATTTTAAAAGTGGTACTACTCAATTAAATACCACTAAATTATCAACTTTATCAACTGGAATGGAAAAATCTTTTGGTTCGTCATTTTTATCTAAACGAATATTTAATTTCGTTAATGGACCACAAAATTTTTTTAGGTAAATGTAATTCACCATATTTAGTTTTCAAAAATTTAGATATGAATTTTTCAAGTTTACCTGCAGTTTTTTGAATATCACCGCCTTGTTTATTAGAGTGAATTAGCGAAGATTTACTCTGCGTTTTATTTACAGATTCACCAATTTTAGATTCAACTGTATTAACAACATCACAATTTGAATGCAAACATTTATTTACAACACAAACAGATTCTTCACAACAATTTTCAGTGGTCATCTTTCTTTGATTAATATAGTTTTTGATTAAATATTTAAAT
>MQRK01231621.1:0-12894 GCA_001938485.1 Girardia tigrina
TATAAAGTAAATGTTAATAATAATTCTACTTACGAACAATCTTCTTCAGTTAAAATTTCTTGCAACTATTTTTGGGCAAACTAAAACTGAATTTGATGTTGTTTATATAGTAATTTTCCTCAGCCTTGAAAATTGATTATATAAAACAAAGAGTAAAATATTTATAATTTTTGATGAAGTAAAACAAATATTTATAATTTTAATTCCAAGTTTTGTTAGACTAAATATTATTTTATTTGAAGTTAATAATTTTACTAAAAGAATTATTTAAAAATTTCTTATATAAAATTTTATCAAAAGTGTTCACATGTATTTTTTCGGAACCCTAACACCTCCACCTAATAGATTCCTAGATAGAAATACTTGTAAATAATTCGGATAAAAGTAATCTAACCAATGGGAATGGATCTGAGTGTCATTCTTATTAACAAAATTGATTTGATTTTTTAAACATTTATTATCATAACAATCATAATTGTCATGACAACAATTATTCAAAAGGCTTTCGCTATTCGACATCTTTCTTAATTAATATATTTCTGAATTCATACTTATTTTACAAGAAATAAAAAAGTTTTATTAATAATTATTAATTATGAAGATTCTAATTGGTTAAAATTAAATCTAAACATTTTAAAAAAGTACCAATTAAATTAAAAATTACATAAAAATTAATAAATAAATATTTCCTTCGAAAATTATTTTAAATTTTTTTACTTTAAAATTAAATTATTTTTAATTAGTAGGAATCAAAGAAAATGCCAATCATCCATCTGTGTAGGAGAGACACAATCCTAATCAACATACAACATGCACAAAATAAAACAACAAACAATTGAAAACATTCCTCACAATTCGGATGGATCGTAAGCTATGAGAAATGTCAAATGATACAGTCATATGCGGGTAAAAATTTTGAATCTGCATTAAAGTACAAAAATCCATTGAAAAGTTGACAATCTAAAAGTAAATAGTCAATTAAATATAATAAAATACAAAGAAACTGATATTAAGTACACATCAGCATTTATCAATCGGTTACAGTTAAATCCAGTTAACTATATAAAAAGTGTAAAATCAAGCTAATCAGCCAATCAAATGAATTTAAAACCAAGAAAGACTGGCCTGAAATGCAATATAACAATATAAAAGTCCATTTAAGAACATAATTATTATGAAAAAATATTTTATAACCCGATATACACTAATTTACACACAGGCACATACATACACATAAACACACTTTATTTGGACCATTTAAGTATATAAAATCTTTTAAGATATAAACATAAAAAATAGACCCAATTTATGACGATATAACAAGTTCCGACCCGGCATTTTTGGAAGACATTGTAGCTGTGCAGAGAATTGAAGAACATTCCGCAGTGCACAGAAATTCCTAAATATTTTTGTGTTTTGTTTTTAATATAATTATCATCTGTTGGTTTTTAATTTATTTTATTTATTATTTTCTTTAAAACATTTTTTTGATTTTATGCCAACATCACGCGATTAGTCACGATGAATAATCGGTGACAAAGCAGTTCTTGTTTAAGAACACATTGCATAGAAACTACCAGCTCCGGCAAATAAGGAGTTAGAATTAACCAGACTAGCTAATCCGAGAATCCAACGATAAAATTGCACAACGACAGGTAAAGCGACACTGTTATAAATATAACACTCATTCGCAGTAAGAACAGAACGATTTTAATAAGTAAACATTAGCAGACAAATTTTTAAACAGACTAATTTTAAAGCAGAACATTGAAAAGCGACTGAAGCGAAGCAACTGAAGTGAAATAATTTGAGAACCCAGAAGAAGAACGAATTAATTACCAACGCGAATTGAAAACCGAAGCGAAATCCGATAGTGACAGTCAAATTAAAGGATTATTTCGAAGTGTTGAAACAGAACTTTCCTCCGGAACCAAAATTAAAATGTAATTTTGTTTTCTTACTTAAATAAATGTATTACATATTCAAAATATTGCGTCTTGAATAAATTAACATAAACTGATAGATTTATACATAAAGTTTTTTAGGTTTATCGTTAACCCCTAGTCACGTCGTTGCCGCCGCCGTCACCCTCAATGGAATCGCGCGAGCAGATTACGGAAACAGAGTTCCAAGAAACATTGTTGATGCCGCTTACAATACCCCAAGTAACCGAGATAGTCCGAGCAAGGCAGAGAAAAGAGGAACTAAGCACCAAGCGACGAAACTAACAACGAACGGTCATTATCATAGGCCGCTGATTGTAAAGAACGATTGTAGATTAGTCGATAGAGTGGAGTTATATAGACTGTGCTTATAAAAGGCCGATGATTGTGACAATTAGCTGAGAAAGTAACTATTAAGAACATTTAGACAAGTCTCATTCGAATTTTTATTGCAATTACATTTAGAGTCATTACAACTCTCAGAAGGTCTATCATCGTTTGCCATCGTTCTAATTGGTTTTCTTATTTCTATTTTAAATCATGATTATTCGAACAATTTTTCTAAGTTATTTTTTAAAATATTTAACTTCTAAAAATATTAATTAAAAAATAATAATTTTTTACCATTTCTCAATAAATCACAAAATAATAAAATGTCATAAAATTATTAAAAATTCATTTAATTTAAATTTTACTAAAAATTATTAAACTTAATTTTTGTAAGGATAAATAATTATATGATGTTTATATTATCTTTATTATACTAAATATATTACAATAATGGATCCAGAATATTCAAATTAATTTCTTGAATTTGTTTTAATATTATTACAACGCGCGTAATTTTTAAATAACAAATATATATTTGAAATTGTTAATTTATTATTATGGAATCCTCTTACACGGCGACCACGGCCAGTGTCATCGGAAATCTGGCTCTGAAGGTTTATGATGAGACCCAGGACATCAAAGAATTTATAGCCGATTGCCAGCGATTCTTTGAAGTAGCTCAGATCAACGAGGCTATTCAAGCGACAATCGTTAAAGCTTTTTCGTATGTTAGCCACTTACGAAACAGTGGGTAGCAAAAACACGGATTTCAAGGATCGATTGAGAAAGGCTTTTAAACGACCATCGTCCCTAATCCAGGATCTCAACGAATTGATGACATACAGGAAGGGAACCGACTCAGCGACAGTATTTTTCAACAAAATTGAAAAAATGGTGGACAGAGTACTGTTACACAAGTGGAACAAACAGGAATTGATGACATATTTCCTCACCCACTGTGTCGAGGATGTGTCAATCAAGACGCAAATTTTTATGCAAGAAGCGAAAGTTCCGGATTCTATTAAAACGGTGATTGAAAAAATAGAGCACATCAAGGCTGAAATACAGTCCAACGAGATTGTGTTATTGCAACAGAAAAAGACTTTTGCAAATGTGTTACGGGAAAAATCAAATTTCGGGAAGCCAAACCGTTTCCAACAAACAAGGGAGTCCCGACCGGAATTAATAAAACGAAATGAAAATTATGATCAAAGAAAGCAACAGAGATACCAGACGTCGGCGAGTAAGGTGATTGAATGTTTCATTTGTAGAAAAACTGGACATATGAGACGTGAATATCCCGAAAACGTCAAACGGTGTTACATATGCCGTGCCAAAGGACATATTCGGAGAGAATGTCCATATCTGAAATGCGAAAATTGCAAGGGACAAGGACATTTATGGTACCAATACTTCAAACAAGAAGGCCAGCAGATGAATCGAGATCCGATCGGTTGGAAATCGAACCAGTATAAATCGAATGTTGCCAGAAACGACGAAATAGAAGAAATAGACGGATGTGACCGAGACATATCGGGAAATGCGGAGGCCCTATTAGGTCAAGAGATGATAGGAGTCATAAATTAAAAAGTAAGAATGTTTTGGATCCGGTTATTTGTAATATTAATGATTGTAATTGTAATTGTAATTTTAATTATAGTAATGTATATCATAATGTATTATATAATAATTATAATGTATGTAGTTTTAATGATAAAAATTTTAATGTAATTTTTATAATAAACCCGTATCAACAACAAAAAAATTTATAGATAGTTCAGTCCAAGAGTATAAGATAGTTGAATGTGAGATTGCACCGAATGAGAAATTATACTATAGTGAATAGATCCAGTATTAAGGCTAGGATAGAAAGAATGGAAAATAACTGTTTATTAGACACAGGTGCTCGAATCAATGTTATTGACTTGGAAATCGCACAAAAGTTGCAGATTAGAATAAATAAGAAGACAATATATCCGATAATATGCGCGAATGGTAGCGGAATGGATATAGTTGGTACTTGTAGTATTATAGTTGTATGGAAAAATAAGAGAGTTAAGCAGTTATTATATGTGACGAAAGCGGTATTCCCAGCAATTATTTTCGGAATAACATTGATAAGAGCGATTGGTTTAGAACTGAGATGGAGCAGAGAGAGTATCATGAAGGATCGGAATTATATGACTAAAACTAATGGAGAAATTTGCACCTTAAATCCCTATATAAATAAGTTGAAATATACCGATAAAATGAGATTTCTGAATGCGAAAGAAAAGTTAAATTTAAGGGAAGGAAATAACTTATATAAATGTATCAACAGGTTTAAAAATATTTTTATGGCTGGAAGATGGGATATAGGGAAGACGACGCTAGTTAAACACAGAATCGACACATCAGGGCAACCAATTCTGCAAAACCGTGGAGACAGCCAAACCACCAGGAACGACACATGGATGATGCGATCAGTAATCTTGAAAGACATGGGATAATAGAGAAATGTTCTTCACCCTGGAACACACCAATGGTATGTGTTTGGAAGAAAGAGAAAAAAGAAATCCGTTTATGTTTGGATTTTATGTTATTGAACCAAGTGACAGAGAGACCGGCATTTCCTATGCCGAACATTGATGAGATGTTGAACTTACGAAAGGATATGAAATGGTTCAGTTCCATTGATCTGGGGAATGCTTATTACCAGGTGGAATTAGAAAAGTCCTCAAAAGTAAAAACGGCATTCTTAACTAAAGCGGGACAACGCAGCCCCGGCAACGTTTCAGAAACTGATGACGGACGTTTTGAAAGAAATGTTGTGGAAAGAAACCATGGTTTATTTGCACGACATCCTGATATTTTTGAAAACTGAAGCAGAACACATGGATAGATTGGAAAAACTATTTACATGGATAGATTGGAAAAACTATTTACACGGATAGAAGCGGGAGGACTAAAAATAAATCCAGAGAAATGTAAATTCTTCCAAGAAGAGTTGAGATTTTTAGGTCAAATAGTGAACAGAGATGGAATCAAGACTGACCCGGAAAAGATAAAATCTATTATGGAATTCGAACAGCCCAAGTATATAAAAAAATTGCTGAGTTTGCTCGGATTATGTAATTACTACAGGAAATTTATAAAAAAAATTACTCGAAATTGACAAAAATATTAGGAGAAATGTGTGGAAGCTCAAAAGATGTTATGCATTGGTCAGAAGCCCATTTGACAGTTTTTCATAAATTGAAGGAAGCATTAACATCTGCGCCGATATTGTGTTATCCAGATTTTGAAAAAGAATTTATTTTGACACAATAGGGACAGTACTGTCGCAGAAAAATGAGAAAGGGGAAGAAAGGGTGATTGCATATGGATCGAAATGAATGTCAAAACACGAGATAGGATATTGTATCACCAGGAAAGAATTATTAGCTATCTTCCATTTTACGCAAAATTTTAAGCATTACTTGTATGGGGCCCGATTCAAGTTACGAACAGACCATAAAGCATTCGAGTTTATGATGACGCCGAAAAAGCCAATTACCCCCCAATTTCAGAATTGGATGAATTTTTGAGTAGTCTGGACATGAAATTAGAATACCGAAAAGAGGAATTACACCAAAATGCGGACACACTGTCTAGAAAGGATTGCATGGTATGTTCGCAATGTCTAATAGATAGTTAGATACAGTCCGGCGGAAGTAATTTTAGGGAAACGATTGACTCTTGATGGGTCTCGACATTACGAGTTGGATAACAAGAAGATCATTGATGAAATTAAAAAAATAGAGATGGGAAAACAAGTGACAACTACTACAAAACAGAATTTTCAGATTGGAGACTGGGTATTAGTGAAAATAGAAAATCGACAGAAAGGTTCGGATTGTTATGAGGGACCTTATGAAATCATTAACAAAGAACATGATCGGTGCGTGAAGATGCGGAATAAAACAGGTCGAATAATACACAGAAACATCGAATGCCTTAAGCCTTTTAAAAAATGGGTGTGTAAGGATAAATAATTATATGATATTTATATTATCTTTATTATACTAAATATATTACAATAATGGATCCAGAATATTCAAATTAATTTCTTGAATTTGTTTTAATATTATTACAACGCGTGTAAATTTTAAATAACATATATATATTTGAAATTGTTAATTTATTATTATGGAATACTCTTACAATTTTAATTGTGAAATTAAAAATATGAATTTATCAAATGATTATTTTAATTATGTTCGAATAGTCAATCCTTTAAATTTAATAAAAAATTACCAATTTCCATCTGGGTGGGAGAATCACCATTATAAATTCAACATACAGCATCCATACATTTACACATTCAAACAATTTAAAATATTCCTCACAGTGACAGTTAATAAAATTAATTTTCGCTTCGCTGATTAGTAAATGATTATTGTTAAGTAGCTATTATAAATCTATAGTTGACCAATGATTGTAACTGGTAGTATATATTTTATCGGTGTAATGATAGATAATAGTTTGATGAGGTACCAATAAATGTGAATGAGTTGATAACGAATAAGATATCATAAATAATGAATTAATTGACGAATGAATTGATGAATAAATAATTATAATTATATATATATATATATATATATATATATATATATATATAATTATAATTATTTGTCATTTGATAATGATAAATAAATATATGATTGGATAATATCGATAAATAATAATTGATGACCAGGTATCTCGTTAGATGAACCATATATGCACATCGTCAGACAAGACAAACATCCACAGAGAATACAGATAGGCAACCCGACCAGACGGTGATGTTTGGGCAAATATCGACAATACTATACATAACATGAAATCAGTCCCAAGCGACGCTGAGCTAGTCGGGGGCCCACAGCCCATCCTGACTTAAAATGAACCCGCAGGCCCTGCAGATCAGGTACTGCTGGTCAGATGTCAGCTGAGGATAGGCGTCCGACACCTAAAATAAAATGAAGTGCGAATTACATCGGGTTTTGGTTGACCCTTAATAACCACTGGGGGCTCAACCAAGAAGAACAAACGACTTAAAGTATACCGGCGTCTGTACGACCTACGGTGAGCCAATTCCTGAAAGCGGTGGCGTGATTCTAGATTTACGAGCTGATGGAGAACAAGACTTCTATCTTGTTCACAGTGCTGGAGAAGATGGTAGTTCTGGGATCAGAGATCCAGGTACTGGATATGCTATCGGACGTATTTAATGATACTGTATGAGTGCCGTTACCCCGACTTATTTTAGCACTAGGAGGGTGTGGAGTATTTGATCAAGACAGATGTGATACTCACACTATTGCTTCTACGTCAGCGAGTTGCGAATTTTGACGTATCAGAAGTATCTTAAGTCGTATAGCAACGTAAGCCTCTAGGCTTACTGTAATTCCAGAGTTCGAGGAATTAGAGTGTAAAATGATCAAAGAAACGGAATAATTTAAACGACTAAGACAGACAATAATTGGATCGATGGAGATAGTTTTGGCTATTTAAAGCGTGTAAGGGAGGTCGTTGTGCTTAGGTACGACATGCTGATGGTGAAGGGCTGCAAATCACCCAGTCGAATAATTGGCAGATTTTGGAGGTATCAGATTAGTGCGGAGTGTCATTCTACGGGTTGAGCTTCCCTATCGTACAATGTGGATCAAACGACTCGGGTGACTGTTCGCTGGGGCCTACCAGTTCTGTGACCGAAACGGGCTGAGCTTGGCGAATTGTTATGCGCTCAATGACAGAAAACCACATGTAGACACAAAATCTTGTTTAAAGCTTTTTTGGTGGAAGACATAGAAGAATGAGGATCAGGTTTGCATGGTAATGTGTTGGCACAAAGCGACCAGCTACTGGGGTGGCGGATGTAGCTGCTCACATAGGGTATGCCATTGGAGCGGATTTGTCCGAAGTTACTGTTGACAGCTTTTACCTTGCTTTGGCTTTTTACCTCAATGGCATGGGGGGTGTGTGATTTCAGATTATCCATACTATTTTTTAATCGTTGGTGTCTTAAGCTTCATTACAACTACATTTTAAGTAATCCGTATTGAAATTCTTTTCAGAATTGGGTTATTATCCGACTTGAGTGATGGGTTTACATGGTTTTCTAATTTATCCGACTTAACCCATGTCTATTTAACGAGATTTCCAAATCTGACTGTAGTTTTATTCGATCATTTAGTCTAATTAACTCAACTTTAGTTTATAGGCAACAATTAATATTTAAACCTTGCAACACGTCGATGTTAGATTAAGCAATTTCAAGGAGTGGATAATTTTTGTTTGATTTATGTTATAAATTCAATTTTACTTTCAGGGTTTGACGCTATCTAAACAGTTAGTTCGGAATGAAGTAAATCAATTGAAAAATGTTTTTTACGTCTAATAACGGCATAATTGTCAAGTAGCCAATTTTTCATAATCAAATATCGTAAATTTTGTTATTGAATTAACAGATATCATGTTGAAATATATTATTACAATTGTATTTCAAGAAAGAAAAAACCGTGATATAATCTAGACAAAATATCCATATTTAATTGATCGTATTTATTAAATAACGGTTATGTAATGCAAAGATTAAATTTTTAAATCGAGGGGCTCAAAATAAATCGAGGTCAATTAACTTTCATCGACCTTCAAGAATCACTTATTTATTACTCAATACAAAACACGTTTAACAATTTCACGATAAAAAATTCGTCATCATTGCACCCCAATTGAATAAGCAATTTAGGAATCTTATTTCACGTTAATGGATTATATCAGATAAGGAATATCTATTATTTGAATAAGTGTATTTATTAAAGAAAATATTACTTACATTTTAAATAAAATACAGAAATAAATGAATAAATATTAACCGCGATAAACGAAAGTCACTTGAAATTGGTTTTATCGTGGTTTAACTGTATTATCTAAAAATTTATCTAATTGACATTTTTTTGTAAAAACTATAAACATAAATATTGTTTGCAAAATTGATTAAGGCTAAAATAACTAATTTCATACAAAACTCTAAATAGTTAAATGATTTAATTCATATTAAAATATAATTTGCATAAGTATTACAATTCATAATATCAAAATTATTTAAAAAATTGATTTTTATATTTTTTTATCAATTATATTTATATTGCAAATATGGTGGAAAATCCAACGAAATATATTGTGACCATAAAATTTGATTTTAATAAAAATTTGTCATTACTTTTTAAATTTCTATTATATAGATATTTATAATATAGAATACATAGATATAGAAATTTAGTACACAAATAATGTTTATGTAAGTAAAATAAAATTTATAGTAAATCAATAAAATAATTGTATCAAAATACCCAAATTATTGTAAAAAATTATAATCAGGGTTATTTTAGTATTAATAAAATGCACAACTCTCGTGATGAAACAACCACGTGACTCTTACATAATCAAAATGAACGTCACTCAATTCAAATTTACCTCCAAAATGTATTTCACTCAATTTAAACAAAAACAATAATAATAATTTTTTATTTTTAACATAAATACATGAACGATTATTTTTATTTGTTTTTTTTATAATTTTATTTCACCAAAAAATTTCGTATAAAAATCGAAATTAATTTTGTTAAATCCATCGATTATTTAGCGAGAGAATATTGATTAACTCTCGTTACATTCACGCGCCATATGGCCCGTGCGATTGCACTTGTAGCACTTCTTCTCGGCTTGGCCGCTCGGACACTCTCGCGACATGTGGCCCGTCTGGTTGCAGTTGTAGCACTTCATCGATCGATCGCTGCCGCCGTCCTGGGCGCAGTCTCGGGCCATGTGTCCGCTCTCTCCGCACTTGAAACAACCGTTCGATCGACCGCCGTTTCTATTTCCCGACTTGGGGCACTCTCGCGACATGTGGCCCGACTCGCCGCACGAATAGCAACTTCCGCCTCCTACAAATCGATATTAAACAATCGCTGACAATCGATTATTCCGATCACGAACCTCTTCTGTCATCGCCACCTCTACGATCGAAGCCGCCTCGGCGACTGTCGCCTCGTTTGTCGGCCTGGGGACACTCGCGACTCATGTGGCCAGCCTCGCCGCAATTGTAACACGAGCCACCCGATCTCGGACCGGCGCCCGATTTACGAGCCTCAGTACATTCCCGGGAAATGTGACCGTCTTGACCGCAATTGTAGCATTCTTGTTTTCGTTGACTCATCTTCACCAAATTATTCTAATCACACTCACACGGGTTACGGTTGTTCTTTTTCGAAATTATAATCTGAATGGTAATTGATGATTTAAACAAAAATGATTTATTTATTTTATTTTATTCGGCCTAATTAATATATTTTTAAATGTTGTATTTTTGGTTTTTTAGTTTTTTTGGAATTTATTGGTATTGTTTTTTTTTTTTAATTTTATTCTATATGGGAATTTTTTTACATTGTTTTTGGATGATGATTATTGAAAAGTTGTTTATTTTAATTTCTTATTGTGTGTTTTTCATCTATTAAAAATATGTAAAATTATCGTGGATTTTTCGATTTTCTCTTTATTTCTATGTGTAAAATTTACTAAGAGATTATTTTTTATTAATCAATATGTAATGTAGATTTTAATTTTTTGTTGTGTCTATTAAAATTGACTTTTTTGATTTTTGAATTTATTATTTTTTTCATCTTTTCGTTTTTTTATTCAGTATGGGAAAATTTAGTTTTTGGAAATTATTATTGAAATGATTATTACTTAATGTATAATGATTTGTATCGTAAAAATCGGTTTTTTCAGTATTGGATTTTATTTTTTTGATATCCATTTTAAAATATATCAAATTCTCTTGAATTTTTCGATTTTTGGTTTATTTATGAGTGAAATTAACTGAAAAGTTATTTTCGATTTGTGAGTGAATTTATGTACTACATGTAAAAATAAAGCATAAAACTTGGAACGTCTTTAAGATTCGCAGCAAATTATCTGTTCTGGAAGTTGAGTGGCATACTTGGACCGAAATTAGATAAACCGTAGTACCAATAACTCCTTGATTGACACATTTCCGACCAATTTTAATTGGCATTTTAACAATAAAATAAGTGGATCGAACAGACTTTCATCATTATAAATTATAATTATACATTTTTACATATGTAACCATGAAAGCCTTACCGGGGTAATACAATCCAAATTCAAATTTTCAATTCACGCCATTGTTATATGCCTGAGATAACAAAGATCAACTCCCCTTTACTTTCATTTATCATTTTAAACGATTAAATGAGAAAAAATGTGTAAATGATAAAAGGTATTGGGGATGTGGTTCAATATGAGTATGCGTTCCAAAACTTTAAATTATTTAGTTAATTTTAAAGAAAAAACTATACAAATAATTAATCGCTCCTCAAAATAATTTTTGAAATTATGATTAGATTTTCTATTTCGTCTTACTATATTGAGATTCATGTTTATTTCCAAATCGATACTTTGTTTAACTTTAGATTCGGTATTTAATTTCAGAATCAGATTGAACTTCAGTATTTTATTCTTAAACTTGTCTCAATTTCACTCTCAAAAATTCTTTATGTTGTGCTATGAATTTTTTTTCTAAACTAAATATAAGATTTATTTTTATACATTACCCAACAATGACTTGTTCACACCACATATTCTACACACAGCAGCGAACACTAAATACTAACCCCACACATTGTGCACCGAGTCAGTCTCATCACATAATAATCATCTTTACCCCAGAAATTCTCACGACGAAAAGCAAAATTTCAACTGATTTCCTCATCGTCGACTTTATGATCATTTTCCTCATCCAAACAGAGTACCAAATAATAATTTACCATGGTTTCAAACCACTACTAACTTACCTGTCATTTAAACAGTGCGGAAGAATCACCAACATGTGTTTCCCCTCAAAACAACATTAATGACGACTCTGAGCCCCCATCCGTTTTCCATTAGAGTTCAACGGCAACTCTATCAAACTAAGCTAATTGCATCTCAATGGGGAACAGACGCGACTCCTTTGCCTACATCAACGAATTGTGCAAACATTAGAGCGCCTTCGGGTCCTTAACCAGTAACGAGGATGTCTCGACTGGTAGCTCAGCTTCTGGAGGAGATGACAATCTATATATAATGTTATATATCATTCGATAGGGAATTTAAAACTGCATATTAAATATTCAACACATCTTTGTTTTAACGTATTATTTTAATTGTCTTTCCAATTTTGCATTTTTGAAAGTTGTAAATCGATTCAAAATTTTTGCATTAGTAATAAAAGTAAGCTGTTGTTTTTAATTTTAAAACTATATTAGTAATTTCATTTTNNTACAAATCTTTAGATGACTTTATCATCTGAATTACGAAATTTAATTTATGAAAAATTAAGGGAGAACATGACCAAAGTCGACATTGCTAAGGCATATAATGTAAGTTTAAGGACCGTATGTGGTATTCAAAGGCAAGGAGTAGAACCCAAACCTTCTGTTAAACGTTCGAAGAACGCTAGGAAATCAAAAGAAGTTGTTAGAAGGGCTGTTAATGCATTCAAAATGAAAAATGAGTGCACATCTTGCACTAAAATAGCTAATAAAATTATTAC
>MQRK01231623.1:0-12791 GCA_001938485.1 Girardia tigrina
TAATTACTTTAAATAAATTAAATATATTTAATTAATAATTAATAAACTAATTATTTCGAAATAATTTAAAATAAATGAAAATATTTCAAATTTTTAATTAAAATTAAATTATTTAACAAAATTTATTTAGTAATTTTTTAAATTAAATTATTTTGAAATAATAAAAATAATTTAAAATTAAATTAAACTAATAAACGATTAATTTTTAATAATGTTAATTTTGTTATCCAAAAATTAAATAATTTTAATTAACAATTAAATTTTAATTTTTAATATTTTTTTTACTAAATAACAATTAAAATATATTTAATTAATAATTAATAAACTAATTATTTAACAAAATTTATTTAGTAATTTTTTAAATTAAATTATTTTGAAATAATAAAAATAATTTAAAATTAAATTAAATTAATAAACGATTAATTTTTAATAATATTAATTTTGTTATCCAAAAATTAAATAATTTTAATTAACAATAAATATTTTTTTTAATAATTAATTTATAAAATATTAGTTTTTTTTATTTAAATATAAAAAAATAATAATATTATTAAAAGTAATAAATTTTAATTTTTAATATTTTTTTACTAAATAACAATAAAAAAACAAAAAAAATAACAAAATTTTATAAAATATTTTGAATTATTTTAAATAAATTAATATATTTAATTAATAATTAATAAACTAATTAATAAAAATATTTTTAATTTATTTAATTAATTCAACAATTACAAGCGAATGTTTTACTATTTTACATTTGTAATTACGGAAATAAAATCCCAAAAATATATCGATTTTTTCTCTTAGTTTTTAGCGGTTTATAGAAAAAACAACGGTTTATTGATTCTTCTTTCACTCAATAATCGCTGAGCTTTTTCTTTTTAAACTTTATCAATAATAATCGGAGATTTGTCTTCAAAACACTCTATTTTAAAATTGATTATTATAAAAATGCCAATTAAAATAAAAATCGATATTTAATCGTTGTAGATATAAGCGAAAGGCACGCCGCATTCGCGACAAGTGCCAAGTCCCAGCATTACCGCCACGCGTACCACGGTCACTGCCAGCGAGCCCAATCGAAACCGTTTTCATTTAAAAAACCGATCGAATATCCGTCGAGCGCCGCGTATTGTCTGTCTAACGAGGAGTATATCGGGGCGACCGCACAGGTCTGGTTCCACGACAGCGGGCTCGCGTCACCGGCCGAGGACGGCTCCGATATCATCGCTGACAACTGGGACTCGATCGTCCAGATCGGCTTCTACACGGCCGAGCAGGAGATCCTGTGCCCGATCTGTCTCGACAGTCCCTCGGTGGCCCGCACGGACAAGTGCGGCCACGTGTACTGCCTGCCGTGCCTCAACAGGTTCCTCTCTTACGACAGCGGACTCTACAAGAAGTGCGCCCTCTGCAACCAGCACATCGATATCCACAGAATCAAGCGCGCCTCGTTCATTCCCCGATTCGATCCGATCGTCGGCGATCGCATATCGATGGTCCTCATGAAGCGCAACAAGTCCGACTCGTTTCCCGTGCCGATCGGCTCGAATGAATCGGNGGCTCCGACCACAGCCGGTTCTCGAACGTCGCCATCTGCCCCGCCGACGACTGGCGGCGGATCATCGAGTCGGAGCGAGCGGTTCTCGAGCGGGAATTGGCGGAATTGGTCGAGCAAGACAACTCGGAGATCGTCAAATCGATATTCGATTCCGTGGAGTCGATTGAGCGAGAATTATCGATCGCCAATCTCTCAACCGCGCTCGATAAAATCGACAATTCACTCGAGTCGCCGTCGATCGAGAATAACGCCGCCGTCGACTCGGACCAATTCCGCGCGATCCAGCACTCGCACAGCGTCTACTACCAGAGCGAGGACGGCGGCAACGTGTTCCTGTGCCCGCTCAACTGGAAAATGATGATCCACGAGTTCGTCGACAGCGGCCGCTCTCTACCGACCCGGATCAGCGGCCGACTGATCGAGCTCGAGCGCTTCACGGTCGGGCCGGAATTCGTCAATCGGTACCGATATTTGAAGCACTTGCCGTTCGGGGTCTCCATCGGATTCGTCGATATCGATCTGTCGGATTGGGTGTCGGACGAGACTCGAGTCAAGTTCGATCGGGAGATTCAGCGGAAAACCGACACCCGAGTCTACAAGGAGAAGGTGGACGCGGATTTAACGAAGCAGAAGATCAAACACGAGAACTCGTTCAATTCTTCGGTCGGATTCGTTTGTTTGAATTCTCTGATGCGGGAGACCGGTGGGTGTTTGACTGTGCTCTGTCGGGCGCGCTTTAATCCGCCATTGTCTCGTCTTTAGATCGCATTGTGGACGAGGATTTCGTGCCGCTATCGCCGCCCGGCGGCACGGTCGCGCCGGACACGAGTTCTTCCAGCGATAAACGAATGAGTTTCGCTGATGTAATTTCATTTTTTTAATTTCATAAATAATCACAAATATTCATAAATTAATTTACAAATATTCATAAATTAATTAATAAATAATCACAAATTAATTAAAAAATAATTACAAATTAATTAATAAATAATCACAAATTAATTAAAAAATAATTACAAATTAATTTCTAAATAATCACAAATTAATTTATAAATAATCAATTAATTAATAAATAATCACTAATTAATTTATAAATAATCACAAATTAATTAATAAATAATCACAAATTAATTAATTAATTATCACAAATTAATTTATAAATAATCACAAATTAATTAATAAATAATCACAAATTAATTAATTAATTATCACAAATTAATTCATAAATAATCACAAATTAATTCGTAAATAATCACAAATTAATTTTAAAATAATCACAAATTATTCATAAATTAATTTAAAAATATTCATAAATTAATTAATAAATAATCACAAATTAATTAAAAAATAATCATAAATTAATTTATAAATAATCACAAATTAATTAATAAATAATCACAAATTAATTAAAAAATAATTACAAATTAATTTCTAAATAATCACAAATTAATTTATAAATAATCAATTAATTAATAAATAATCACTAATTAATTTATAAATAATCACAAATTAATTAATAAATAATCACAAATTAATTAATTAATTATCACAAATTAATTTATAAATAATCACAAATTAATTAATGAATAATCACAAATTAATTAATTAATTATCACAAATTAATTCATAAATAATCACAAATTAATTCGTAAATAATCACAAATTAAATAATAAATAATCATAATTAAATTCAAAAAATATTCACAAATTAATTAACAAAAAATCACTTATACTAAGCGTAAAAAGACATGAAAGTCATTAAATCATATGAATGATGTCATACGTGGCATTTCTAATCGGGAGCAGTGTATGAACAACACAATTATTTATTGACACCAGGCCACTGATCAATAATTATTGCACTGGTTAGTGTCTGTCTCATTTGATAAGAGAATAATGTCATTTATTAAAAAAATCAATCAATAATTCTTCAGTTTTTTTTTATTTTAAAATTATAATAATTTATTAATTAATTTTAATTTACCAATTATTAATTTATTTAATTAATTAATAATTAATTATTTTATTTTAAATTATCAATTTTCCCCGCACAAATCAAATCACGGAACCTTTAATAACTGGCTCCGATACGGCAGCATTGATGCGATGGCCATCATCATGTCCGAGCCAAGCGGCTTCTTCTGTCTCCACACACGCGCCTAGCGCCACACTGCTTGCATCACNCCGCCACTTTCCTGACTCTTCTTCTACTTCCCACGCGCCTGTCACGGGCCATTCCTCAGCACGCTCTGATACAGGTCATGTGCAACCGTAGTGATGTTGTTATCCACTATTTCATTCCATACATCATCGTTTCTCACCCGCTTGAGAACACTACACGCCGGCCGCAACCAACCTGCCACAGACAAATACTCGATCAGCTCACCGCTCCCCGAGAAAATTGACCGCCGCGTCCGTTTTTCTGGTATCTCCTGGACAGTGCCGTCTCGATTCCACACCAAATTTTCTTCTCCATTCCGATCCATCATTAACCCCAGTAACCAAGCACTTCCAAGCCATTTTGTTCTTTTTGACCTTAGCCGTTGGGCCGTGGGTGCATCCAATTATAAACAAGCCTCCGCCACATCTCTCTATTGGTAGCTTCTTTTCTCAGACATTCCATACTCAGTCCAGCCCATTCTTTTAAATAGTCTTTCTCCTTCCACTCTTCCCTCAATCATAACCTTTGCTAGCGCTTGTTTTCTCATTTGATGACCGTAGAATTTCAGCTTCCTTCTCTTTTTACCATGGTTTCTTTTTTCTTGGTCACTTTTATTCTGGTGTCTTATTTCCTGATCTCTTACCAAGTTGTTTTTTATCCTGCTGTCTCTTAATATCTGGTCTTTTTTCTTGGTAACTTTTATTCTCGCGTCTTTTTTCCATGATCCTTTTTTGGTCTCTTATCCTGGTCTATTTTTGTCATGGTCTTTTTCTTCTATTGATTCCGGTCTTTTACCTAGTATTTCTGTCACTCTCCTCCAAACAAAGTCATTTGTCTTCTTTTCTTTCCACGTGATCTTCAGCATTCTCCTGTAGCACTTCATTTCAAACGCATTAAGTCTATCCACTCTCGCATCCATGAGGAGTGTTGCCTTATTGATCCAAGCCGTCTTCACTGTCGCACTGGCTCACACAAGCACTTCGTTAACGATCTCCAATCAATTAACATTTCATTATTCACTCGATGGAAAATAAATTCCGATGACTATTAACAAAATTATTTTTCCAAAAAAAATCATATGTATTTTACCCCATAAATGATCAATTTGATCGGGGAAATAATTTTCTATGTGACGACGATTCCCGGACAAAAGAGACCGCATAAAATTATAAAATTGCAGTAACATTTTAGAAAAATAAAAATTTCAAGTAACTAAAATTTCTAAAAAAAATAAATAAAATTTCACAAAAAACTATTGAAGTACATTATCTCAGTAACTGTTTCCTTTTCCCAAAATTCAAATATGATTTATTGATTTTTTCGAAGTTACTTGAATTTAATATTTTTCTAATTTTTTTTCTTGAATTTTATAATTTTAAATGGTCTCTTTTTTACCAAGGTGTCTTTTTTCTTGGTCTCTTATTCTGGTCTACTTTTGTCATGGTCTTTTTGTCTTGGTCACTTTTATCCTGCTGTCTTTTTCCATGGTCTTTTTTTGGTCTCTCTTATCCTTATCTCGTTTTCTTGCTCACTTATTCTAGTGTCTTTTTTCTTGATCTCTTACCAAGGTGTTTTATATCCTGCTGTCTCTTATTCTGGTGTCTTTTTTTTGGAATCTCTTAACCTGATCTCTTTTCCTTGGTCTCTTATCCTCATCTCTTTTTTCCTGGTCCCTTTTTCTTGGTCTCATATTCTGGTCTCTTTTTTCCAAGGTCTTTTTGTCTTGGTCACTTTTATTCTGGTGTCTTTTTTCCTGGTTTCTTTCCAAGGTGTTTTCTATCCTGCTGTCTCTTATTCTGATCTCTCTTTCTTGCTCTCTCTTATTCGGTCACAGTGTCTGTGACACCGTGACCCGCGAATGTAATCAACTCCCAAATCGCTCCTTGTGTCTGCCCTCTCGTTGTCCTGGATCATCGTCCCAGATTGTCACAGTGGCCTCACTGAAGCTCGCTTGTATTCGAAGAGTGACCGATCGTTAACGCGATAATCCATTCAGATGATCCACCAGCACGCGCGGAAGCCGCAGGAGCAGCACCCGCCAGCCGCCAGCGACGATAGCGGCGCCCCGCCGCGCGGGTTCTCGCTGCAGGACTGCGTTGTTAGAAGGACCAATAAGCGCGGCTCCAGAAACAAATAATCGATGATCGATCATTAATCCCGGGTGCGGTGTTTCATTTCCGATTGTTGTTGCTATTGTGGTGTGATCGATCAGTGCAGTCTGGTTGCGCGCGCCGCCACCGCTGCCTGTACCATAGTGTGATTGCTGTGTCGTTGTGTTCGTTGCTACTGCACATTTGTGTCTCAAACATTTTCGCCAATCGATTTAATTTATTTAATTAAAAATAAAATTATTTTTATTGGATCAATTTGTTTTTTGTGTGTTGGAATTGATTTAGCAATTGATTTTCATAGATATTTGATTATTTGCTGTCGATGTTTATTTGAGAGGAGCGCGACGTGTAAATATTGATTGATTTGCGCATTTGTGTACACACTGGAGCTTCAATTATGATTGCGTGTCGATTAACTCCCGATGGGAGTGTTTGTGTGTGTGTCGGACTCGATAAATCGATTATTTCATTTCGTCTTTCAAATTGATTTCTTGGGTGGATACTGTTGAATAACATTTTCATTACGGGTTTGATTTCGGCGAATAAATCAGAAAATTTATTTATATACAAAAATGATTCTTCTAATTATCATCTAAGAAAAGTTATTTTACACTACATTTAATTTTATATAAAAATTTGTGCTTAATGGATAAATCGTAATATTCAATAATTATTATTGTTTGGTAGCAGAAAATGAAATGAAATTTTTTATATCCATTCTTCATGCAGATTTGCCAACAAAGTTTTTATTAAAAAAAACAATAAAAATTAATATAAACTGCTTATAATTAAAAAGTAGATCTTTTTCATTTAATATTGTTCGGGAACTCCGAATTTTGAGGGGCACGTGATAGATGTCGAAGAAGTATTAAAAAGATTAAAATCAAACCTTCAAAATGTGTATGGGGAGAGACATTATATTAAAAGATGTCCCCCAAAAAAGACCAGTGAAGACAAAATTAAAAAAGATAAAGGATAGTGAACCACCGAAAAATATCAAAGAACTTCAACAATTTCTTGGTTATTATCGACGGTTTATTAGAAAATTTTCACATATAGCAAATTCTCTTAATATGTTATTAAGAAAAAATGCTAAATATATTTGGAAAAAATGACCAACAAATCGCTTTTGACACATTAAAAAATAAATTAATTAACAAACCAATTTTGCGATGCCCCGATATGGCACAACCATTTATATTGATGACAGATGCTAGTGGATATGCTGTGGGTGCTGTTCTAGGACAACCAAATGAAGGAGAAAAAGATCATGATTTTGTGTGCTAGTCGAATATTAAAACCTCTTGAAAATAAATATGCGACAATTGAAAAGGAGGCATTGGCAATTGTTTTCGCAGTAACAACATTTAGGTAATATATTTTCGGAAGGGAAATATAGTCCTCTTCAATGGTTGATTAGTCACATGGACTCTGCAAGTAAATTAATTCGTTGGGCTTTGAAGTTACAAGAGTATATTATACAAATTCGTTATCGTACAGGACGAGCAAATTCTAATGCGGATACATTATCAAGAATGAAAGAAGAAAATTACGAAAGGGATAGTATACCGATAAAAAATACAATAATTAGTGCAGTGAGAGAATTATCAGATTTTGAAAAATTTAAAGTAGATCAAAATAATGACCATGAGACTGCAGAAATTAAACAAAATGCAAAGAAAATATCTAAAATTAATCAATTAAAACAACTAATTGAGCAAGGGAAAAAATATTTTGTATATAATGACGTGTTGCGGTCGTGAAAATGAGATTAAAATTATAAAGCGGTCGAGAAATTGAAATTAGAACTATAAGAATAAAAAGAGAAAATAAAAGAAAGAACGCTATTTAATTATAACACTACGGTCCAATAACAACTATCAGCTATAAAACAATTAACAAAAAAGAAAAAAGCGAAAATCACCAGAATAATACATATATTTAAAAACCATAATATTACAAATTAAGTTCGAGATACTCCCGATCACCCAGAAGAATGTTGCACGTCGAGATAAAACTAAAAACAATCCGTCAAGAAAATAAATAAACGGAATAAAAATGTACCCGATAAGAGAAAATGAACCAATGCTTCGCACCAAGTAGAGTGGAGTGAGATGCACCCCTGAGAATAAGTGGTTATGCTCCGGAAGGTTGAGAAAGGCACTAAGAGCTTTAAAAAGAAAATTAATTAATTAAAAAGAGGTCAAAATTAATAAAGTTACTTCCAGGGCAATCCGTTAACACTGCGAGGACAACAGACCCTCCACTTGTAGCACCGAAGACGACAAGGCCCTGAACGAAATCGGCAAGGCTGTGAGATGTTCCCCTGAAAAGTTATACCACTGCAAAGAAATATAAATTATTAAAAAGAACAAAGGCCAATTAAGTCAGACAAAGAACAATAAACAAAACTTACGGTGAGTCAGGCCAACAAAGGAAGAACAACATCACGCGATAAACAGTCACCGGTGACAAAGGAGCCTTGTGACAAAGCAGTCATTGTCTATGTTTGGACATGCTGCATAGAAACAACCAGCCCTGGTGAATAAGAATCCAAAATTACCTGTAACAGCCAACCAGAAGCGGCCACGATGAGAATACACCCCGATAAGCGAAATGGTGAGTGTTATAAATACAACATTCATTAAGACAAAACGCACAATTTTCACACAATTTTACGCATGAGATTAACAGACAAGTTTCGAACGATTATTACGAACGAACAAGAATACAATTGAACCGTATTATCGAGACGCAATCCGAGCCGAATTCATTCCATCAAACGACATTATTCCGAGTAGGAGGATTTGTGAGGAGCCATCAGCCGTTAGACGCCCCGAAACCGAGATAGAATCACATCTGAACGCTTCTACCTAGAGAAGCGTCGACTGGCGAAAACCTAACAATTACCGACCGTGCACGAGCTATTTGACAAACCTCCGGTTATCGCATTTACTGTAAATAATTTTATATTTTAGTCATTTGAATACATGTATTTAATACCGATACTCTTATTTTTTGCTGATTAATTGAAATGTTTAATAACTATTAGTTCACTTACTCCGAGCGTATATTCCGTCGTAGGGTAGCTCCCGTCGAGTCGTAGTCCCCGTCGCCGCCGCCGTTGTCTCTCAATAAAATGTCCCAAGTTGTCACACAATCGAATGCGCCGACAGAGAATATAGGGGATCCCACGGTCCCAGTAATCCTCAGTGTAAATTCGATATCAATCGAATCCTTTATCGGAGGGTGCCGCGTCGAACTATTCCTTGACAGTACAGAACCGCGAGCCAGTCTAGATCGAGCAAGATAGCGAGGGAACTAAAGTCGATTCTACCTCGCAATGCTCGTCTTAAAACCTTATTGTGAAATTCAATTGCGAGCAACTTTCCACTGAAATAAATTTAGAAAACAAATAAAGTTTTGATTTTTACCGACGCGGGTTTTTATTTGGAGATTGCTTTTAAATTTTATTTTTTTTTCATTTTCTGGTTTTATAAGTGCGATTTTATCAATTTAACTACCTTAGAACAAAACTACTTTCCGAATTTATTTAAACCCGAGGAATCTTGTAAATGAGGAAAATATTTTAATTGCGTTTCGTCATTAGAGAAATTGGAATTGAAATTTGGAGAAATGTTATTGAATAAATTCAGATTGTCACGATAAATTTTATAAGTAAAGAAAACCCTGTATGTAGCCAGCATCTCTGTAAATAAAAAAAGTTTAATAATAATTTTATTTATGTTTATTTTAATTTTCTGTTGAAAATGGGAATTAATCATGAAACATTTGATTTCATGACGCGACCTTTTCGATCAGAATGTGGAATTAAAGCAAATATAATTTAACTTTTATGTTTACTTATCCCAGTGTTTTAATGATTTTTAAATGATATTTAAACGGTACTTTACAATCTAACTATGAGTTATACCTATTTGTTCATAAGGGTTTTAAATGACTTTAAAATTAAAATTTAGAATTGATTTTTTTATTAATTGGTTCGAAAGAAGTGATAATTTTACTTTAACTTTGGCTTTAATAATTTTGGTAATTTTTATGATAATTTTACGAGCGATTTTGATTTAGTAGAATTAATGTTTATTCTTGCGCGTAAATTATACGAGATTCCGAACGAGTTACAATTAGTAGTTAGTAAATTTCCGTTAATAAAGTAGTAAATTAAGTTAGCGTTACTTCTTATAAAATTACAATTAACTTCGAGCTGAAGTTGCCCATATTCCATTCTGTTGATATTATAATGAAACAAATGTCGATAGAGAATTGTAAAATTAATGATTCGACGAATCACGCAAATCACTAATTTTACTACAAAAAAAATAATAATTCAATGAAGGTTAACTAGCTTAATCCACAATATATTCCGGTGTTGGATTAAGCTAATTTTTTTTATAAACGATAAAAACACTAATAAAAATAACTTATAAACTTTATTAAGAGCAATATTAAATAACATAACAAATGGACATACAGTAATTGGAATAGGAAAAATGATGAACGGATTATGTCTCGATAGTGGACTCAATTCAATTTGATAGAAATTTGAAATTTGAAATATCTTCGGATACGAGAAAGCAGAAGAAATCTTCGAAATAATTCCATTTATGATTAGTACGCTATATTTTCAATCTTTATATTCTATTGATTATTTTTTTAATATATAATATTTAATATATAATATATAATAATTTAATTAATTCCAAATGCATCAAACGACGATCTTTGAATAATTTCAGGAAATAAATAAAATTTCAAATCATGCTTGATGAACAGATTGATAAAATAGAAGCATCTTCGTCTATCTCATTTTGAAAGTAGAATTTCAATGTTTAATAATACATTTCAGCAAACAATTTATAAATATTTACAATCTTCTTTTTTCATCAAGATAATTCTTTGAAAAACTTTTGAACTTTCAGCAGCATTCGAACAGCATATTCCTATTCGAAATCAGCAAGGAGAAACGTAAGATTTTCCCTTGCTTTTCGACAATGAACTCTTTATTCGACACTTTCGTCAGATAAATAAATAAATAAATAAACAAACATTCGAAAGCACAATCAACAATGAAAACATACACGTCAGGCACGAAAGAAACATCAGAGCACTCAAAAGTTAACACAAAGGTTAAAGAACATGCAACTAAAATAATCACACCGTGTTAGTAAGTAGGGCACTACAAGAATTAATGAATCTTGAATTATCATTGAGTATAGTAAATTATCTTATTGAAAATTTTGCAAATAAGAAATTCAAACTCATAGTAATTTTGATACTAATAGATGGTAATGGTAGTAATAAAATTTTACGTGTGTTTGATTTTAAAATAAAATTGATAAAAGGGTTCGTGAAAAGAATTGATTTTGACGATAAATACGATTACTATTTTGATAGTAATAGGAGCTGCAATAAATCAAATTTCCTTTTCGATAATGTTAACCATGATGACTTTAATAATTTGAATGCCGACGACGCAAAGTGCCGTAGTCTTGTTCCTTGATAATGTTGTTGGTAGTAGTAATGATCATTCGTTGATAATTTTAATTCGATTTCTAATGACTTAACCCATATGATATATCCAGCGACATATAGGTAATAGTGAAATGCTGATCAATATACTGTGAATTGGGTAAATCAATAACACGTACTGACACCTCGATAGACAAGGCTTTCGGAGGTAATGCATTGCCGCAAGTTGACTACATAGATCACATCTGAGCCTTTCGAGTTATAATCTCCAACATATTCTACATAAATCTGAGTCATATCGTCATCGAATGAATAGTTATTATAAAATCATCCCCGAGCGACGCTTTGCTAGATGGGGGGCCCATAGCCCATCCCATCTTGACTGGAACCCGCAGGCCCTTCAGACTCGGCACTGCCAGGCAGATGTCGAGCGAGAAGAGGCGTCCGACTCTATAATGTAAAGTCGAATAAGTAATATATAGAGTTATAGTTGAGTAATAAATTAAGACTGGGTTGTGGCTGACCAGTAACAGTCACTGGGGGCTCTGAGCGTTCAAAACTGTTATGAACAAATGGAAAATTTAGAAAATTTTTAATGTTTTAAATAATTTTTAAAAATTTTTTTTCAATATAATATTTATATTAAAACGGCATATCTTAATATTTAGATGTTTACCCTAAATGGTAATTGATAATTGAAGATTGGAACATTTTTTGAAGCTGTGTTTAAATCTGTGTTTTGGAAAATAAAAGTTATTAAAATAATTTGTGTTCATTTATCTATATTGAAAGATCCTACTAAGTAATTGGAAACAGATTAAAGATTTGCGCTTAAAAAGTAATTGTTGAAATCAGGTTTGAATTTCTAACAGTTTAAATTCTATTTTTACTTCTATTAATATTAAAGATTTAAATGAAATTATTTAATCTGAATTTTGTTTTATAATTAAAAACTTAGTCAAATTTGATATTTGATATCAATTTTCATATTACTGAAAATTATTATATTTAAAAGATAATAAAACCAAAATTGATTTTTAGTCCCAAAAATATGAATTCAATAGTATAAGTACTATAATATTAGTACAATTATATGTTGAACCCGATGAATTTTTCAAAACAGCTATTTTATCTTTGCTAAAGAAATGTTTGAATTGATCTCCAAATTTCCCGCTGGGATTTTGGATAAAAAAATTATTAAAATTAAAATCGAGATTTTGAACACCACGCTGGAATCGATCCACGCGTATAAAAACCGAAATAACCGACCAAATACTGCGAAATCTCGGACGATCGTACCTGATTCTGAACCACCTAGACCAGAGGTCGGCAAGCTTTGAAGACGGAAGAGCCAAAAGTTACAATTTAAAAAATTTTCAGATTTTTGGGAGCCACTAAATAATTTTGTTTTAATAATATAGTCATATATTAATATATATATATATATATATATATATATATATATATA
>MQRK01231623.1:12841-25498 GCA_001938485.1 Girardia tigrina
ATTTCTGTTAGAATAATAAAATATTTAATTTATTTGTATGGAACTGGAGAGCCGCAACTTTACATCGAAAGAGCCACATGAGGCTCGCGAGCCGCAGGTTGCCGACCCCTGACCTAGACGAGACCTATGATATGATAATGGGAACCGACGGATTCAATCGAAAAAAGATTCGGTATACCGACTGAACGATCGATAGAGAAAACACTTATTTCGAATACCGATGAATTTGACGAGAGCTATCGCGATTTTCGTGGTAATTTTTCTTTTAATAAAACTAATTTACAATGCGTTAATGGATAATGATTTCAGTGATTTTTATCAATAAATCTTTAAAAAAATAAAACCTTATAAAAAATTATATGAATTCTAATAATATTGACATTAACTTATTGAACATTTTTTTTACCAATAACATTGATATTGATAAAATTAATAATGATAAATTTAAGTCAAATGATAAATTTAGATAAAATGACTTCAATATTTTATTCTACATTATCAGAAATTAAATATTTGAATTATTTCTTATCGAATTAAATAAGTTAACATATAATTCTGATGATGGTTGTGAAACTGTAAAATGAAAAAAAAACAATTTTTCTTCTGAGTACAAGTGAACTCTGACTTTCAGGTTAGCGAAAAACTTGTGGCTCAGAGACAATCCTTTATTAGAAAAAATCTATCCTTGGATGAGAAAAGGACTTAGATTCCTAGATGCCGAGTTTGTCAAGTATATTAATGATCGATTCAACGTGGTATCTATTACCCTCTTAAATTATTTCGGTAAAGTCTTGATGAACACCTGCGTCAGGTCGCGCACCCGTATTACGGAGTGGGCTACTTGCTGTCGTGGACTTCAAGATAAGGATCTTATCGGACGAGAGGACGAATATGAATTTATTGCAGAACTTCACAAAAACATTTATGGGAAAATTTTTGATGGCCGTGATCTTCAAATGGAGATCAGAGGTATGGCCATTCCCACGCATACCTTGTTAGGAATCAGGGATACTGCCGCAGCTAAGGTATTTGATAATTTGGATATAAAGAAAAAATAAATAAATTCACCCCCGCGGACACATGGCCCACCATCGTCCACAGCTGGCGAATGGCTTGCGGCAAATTATTAGCAAATGACCAAAAATTATCCGATACATCATCCGTAGCATCTTTCCATTCTGCAAAGGAATTCGTTGACATGGAGGGAGAAAACCTGGATTTGTTCGCACCCTTAGATAATTTAAACTGCGAGTACGAATTGCCACCGATGGATTCAACCGTATTTAATTTAATTTAATTTAAACACACGTCTTAGGTGAGATTAAACTAAAACATCCAGTCTATATGCCCACCGTTGAGGACGAAATGTCCCCGCCGCCACCACCGGATCAGTTGAAAGTACTGCCAGGTCCACGTCCTTCCGTGTTTGAGAGATTAACTCCCAGAGTAGTCGAGACAACCTTTGAGGAATCGAAAGTCAACCTCCTTAAATCTAAACGTTAGTCACGAGGCACATTAGGGCATCACCCCGAAAAGGTCGCAAAGGTAGTTTCCCCTTCACTTGTCGAGTCGTCAGTAGTATGTAAATTACTGTTATAGAACAGTACCGAAAAAATAAAAAAAACGTTTTGAAAAAAAACATCATTTCAGACGCCATTAAAAATGGCGTCTGAAAAAAATTTTTCTTTTCAAAATATTTTTTTTGTTTTTTCGATAATTTTCTATAACAGTAATTTACATACTACTGTAAAATAATTTTTAAAAATATTTTTTACACGCTCAAAAAAATTTTATATTTTTTTAAACACTTAAAATTTTTTATATTTTTTACACTCTTAAAAAATATAAAAAAATTTTCTGTTAAAATAAAATATAAAAAATGGTAAAGCGAAAAATCGAAAATTTTGGAAATAATAATGAAATATTATCTTGTAATGCATGTAATTTAAATTTTAATGATATTGAAACACTATCAACTCATTTATAATCAAGAATACATAGAACAAATCAAAATTATTTAGCAGATCAGCAACAGAATCAGCAACAGAATTCTCTTAATCAGCAACCCCAATCAAATAGACAAATTCAATGTATCAAAAAAAGAAAATGTTGAAAGATATACTATACAATTAGATGAATCTGATAATATTAAAAAATAGATATTTCACTTTTAGAAGATTTTGAAAAGATAATTTTTCAAAGGATAGAAAGAAAGGAGGGATCATTTAAAATTCAAATAAAATGTCATGTATTTTATGAAAAACCAGAAACAGAAGAAGAACAAGGGCATTATATTGAAACATGGCAAAAAATTATTTATGATAAAAAAAGGCAGAAAATTTTTTAGTAGAATCAATGAGTGAGATAAATGAAAGAATAGGAAATGATTTATTAACTGGTTCAGGTTTTTCAGTAAAATATATTTCAGAGCTGGAATTATTAATATCTCCATATACATCTTTTATTGGTTGATCTTATATTAAATTACCAGACAGATTAGAAAAATCTAAATCAGTGGTAAATATTAAAAATGAAAATGATGAATATTGTTTTGTATATAATTTAATATTATTTAAAAATAGAGATAAATTTGAATCAACCCCCAATTTAAATAGACCTTCTCATTATACTCCTTATTTAGATTAATATATTAACTATTTAAAAAATTATGGAATAAAAAAATATCCAGTATCTTTAGAAGATATAAGAAAATATAATAGGAAAGTTTATAAAGATTCAGATTCAAATTTACCAGTAGCAAATGTATTTTCGGCAGATAATAAAGGAAATCTATGGCCTGAAATATTAGCACATCTTGATTCAAGAGGATTTAACTTAATTTATTATACTGAATTAATAGCAGAACCAGCCATCATCGATTCTCATTTTGTATTATGTAAAGATATAGCAACTTATCTAAATAATGATAAAACTAATAAAAAAGAACTATGTTTAAATTGTTTCACATTTTATTCATCAAAAGAAGTATTGGAAATCTCATCAATGTAAATGTTTATATAATCATCCAGCAAAAGCAACTTTTAATAATGAAGAATATCACCATTTTAATAAATGACATTTTAAAAATAGAGTTCCATTTGTAATTTATGCAGATTTTGAATCATGGAATCAGGTGGGAGGGGAGGGACTCCGTCTGCCGCAGGGACTGGAGCCGCAGGCGCAACTCAATAATAATAATAATAATATTCGATCTTCCAATTCTGGTTTTTTAAATTTTACAGAAAAAAAAGTAAAAGGATCTATTTGTACGCAAAAACCATTATCAGTAGGCCTCTACTTTAAATCAGATTTACCAGAGTTACAAGAATCAGGATATATAGAATTTATTGGAGATGTAATTAAAAAATTTGTAAATGAGATAATTGGAATAAACAATAAATTTACTAAAATATTTAATTGTCCAAACCCCTCCTAATGACACCTACAGATATTTCAAATTTTGAAAATGCAACAGAATGTTATTATTGTTCTACCCCATTTGAAAATTCTGATAAAGTAAAAGATCATGATCATCTAACAGGAAAATATAGAGGAGCTTCACATTCACAATGTAATCTAAATGAAGGAAAACAAGAAAAATTTATTCCAATAATAATGTTTAATAATTCAAAATATGATAATCACTTATTTATAAAAGAATTATTAACAAAATGTGATTCTGAAAATATCAAATATTCAATATTACCAAAATCAGATGAAGATTTTATTTCTTTTAGTATTGGATGTCTTAGATTTCTAGATGCATTCAGATTTTTCACTCCATGTTCATTAGAAACAATGGGAGGAACTTTAGCATTATCTGATTGTAAAATTTTGGGGGAATACAATTTAAACCCGAAAAAAGGAATCTTTCCATATGATTATCTTAAAGGATCCTCATATCAAGATATTAAAAAATTGTTAAAAGAGACTTCTCTTCCACCACATCCCCAATTCTATTCAATATTAAAACAGTCAAATATTTCAGAAAAAGATTATAAAAAAGCATAAGAAAATTGGAATTTATTAGAATGTAAAAATATGAAAGATTATCTTCTTCAATATTTGAAAATTGATGTTATACTATTAGCAGATGTATTTGAAAAATTTAGATGCACTTGTTTAAGTAATTATCAAATTGATCCATGTTACAGATATTCAGCTCCAGGATTAACATGGATAGCAGGAATGAAATTTACTGAAGTACAACTAAAATATTATAAACAGGAATCGGACAACGGCAGTCACAATAAAGGTTCACCAGATTATAACATGCTCCTATTTTTTGAAAAAGGGACAAGAGGTGGAGTTTCAACAGTTTTAGGGCAAAGATATGTAAAATGTACAATCCAAAAACTCAAGAAGAATTTAATAATTATATTATTCTATCTAAATATGAAAATCAATGTATAATAGAACAATTTAATGAACAAGGACCTAAATCTGAATTTTTCAAAATATTTAGAAGAAACTTATATGTTATATTTAGATGCAAATTCATTATATTCAACTGCAATGACAATGGAACTACCAACAGGAGAAATGTATTGGTGTGAAGATTTGGTGTATGAAAGAACTAGTTTAAATAATAATTTATCTAGCAGTGCAAATAATAATAATCTAAATACCCCAAATTACGGTTATGTATATGAAGTAGATCTAAAATATCCAAATAAAATAAAAAAATAGAACTGTATATAATCCATTCTGTCCAGAAAAAACAGATGTAATTCAATTTACAGATTATCAAATTTCAGTGATACCAGAAAAATATAAACCGACGGAATAATTAATGATGACTCAGAATAATAGGACCCATTACATAGTAGAAGGAAGACTATTAGATTTTTATATTGATCAAGGAATGATCTTAACTAAAGTTCATAAAAAAATAAAATATGTAAAATCAGATTGGTTGAGAAAATATATAGAATTTAATATTCAAAAAAGAAAAGAAGCAAAAGATGCAGAAGATGATTTTGGAGATAACTTTTTTAAACTTCTCAATAATTCATTTTACGGGAAAACATTAGAAAATGTAAGAAACAGACAAAATATTCGAATTGTAAATAATAGGGAGGGATTTATGAAATTAGCATCAAAACCAAATTATAAAACATATAGAGAATTATCTCCAAATTTAGCAGCAATGTATATGAATAGAAACACAATCAAATTTGATAAATTTAATTATATCATTGTGAAGTAGAATTCACAAAGCGTTGGATTGTTCACCCACTAATAGGGAACGTGAGTTGGGTTTAGACCGTCGTGAGACAGGTTAGTTTTACCCTACTATATAAACCGTCATTACAATAGTAGTTCAGTACGAGAGGAACCACAGATTCGGATCGCTAGTAAATGTGCTTGATCGAAAGGTTAGTTGCACAAAGTTACCATCCGAGAGAAAAAAGAAAATTTTTTTTTACAATAAATTTTTAATACAATAAGGTTTACCAATTTTAATATTATAAAAAATTTTTATCAATTCCATTTATCCCCCTTTCACTTTACTTCACAGTTCTAGAATTATCAAAATTAATAATGTATAATTTTGTATATAACTGTTTATATAAAAAATATTCACATTACCAATGTTCAATTCATTATACAGATACAGATTCAGTTTTTATAAAAATAAGAGATTCATTAGAAAATATTGAAGCAAATTTAAAAGATCACACTCATTCTAGTGAATTAGGAAAATTTAAAAATGAATTAAAATCAAATCAATTTATAACAGAAGCAATATATCTAAAATCAAAAAGTTATATTTTTAAATTTGATGAGTATAAGGAGCCAACTCTCAAATCAGAAATAACAAAATATAGAAGTAAAGGAATGTCAAAATCAAATAAAATTGGATTTCAAAATTTCGAAACTTCATTAATTGATGGTACAACTCAATTTGGGAAAAATCAATCTTTAAAATCTGTCCAGCATAATATCAATTTAATTGAAACAAATAAAAAGATAATGGATCCATTTGATGATAAAAGAGTCCTAATAGATAATGTACAAAATGTTCCATATGGATATTTTGATAGAACAGAAACATAATTCAGATTAAAATTTTTTCATTCCATTTTTTTTAAAAAAATAATTTTTAATACAATAAAAAAATTTTTTTATTTCAATTTTTTAATACAATAAGGTTTACCAATTTTAATATTATAAAATTTTTTTATCAATTCCATTTATCCCCCTTTCACTTTACTTATCAATTTATTTAAAACTATCAAATCCGAATTTGTGAATTCGGTTTCATCGGTCCCATTTTTATTATTCACATTAGTACTAATTGTACCAATTGTACCATTTAATTCATCCACCCCTTTAACTTTATCCAAATCAGATCTACATTTTTCAATTATTCCTCTAGACACCTCAATTTCTTCATCAGTAATAATTTCAACATTTAATGCTTTCTTATGAAAAAGAAATAATTCATGTCTATACCTTTCTAATATCTCAATCATCCCTTTATATTTCCTACTCTTCTTTTTAAATAGTCCGCCAATTACAGATTCTATCACTCCTGTTCCCAATCCTATACCCCCTAATGTTACTGTTAACGGAACTACTAAAAATGAGGCACTGCCTAATGTACTAATTCCAGTCACTACAATTGTACCAATTGAACATACAATTCCTAATCCTATTGCACCACCCTTTAATATTGATTGTACACGTTTCCATCTTCTTCCTAATTTTTGGTAATGTGCTAATTGAGAAATAATGTAATCTAAATCTTTTTTAAAGATGAGTGTATTCATCCTATCCAACCTATTTTTATATTCGGTGACCGCAGGCGCAACACCTGTATCGAGAGGAGCCGTAGGCGCAACCCCAGTTGTATCCAATTTATAATCTGCAACACCTTTATCTAATTCAATATTCATATCTTTCTTTAATGCTTCTAAATTTGGATATAAGTGGCTATTTGATTTATTTACAAAATTTTCTTCATCATCACTCATTTTTAGGGGAATAAAATGACCAACAATTTGAATTGTGTAAATATGTTTTTTCAAAACCCCATTAAGTGAATTAACGAAGTTTCACTTTTCCCTAAAATATTCCCCTAAAAATGGACGTAGTAGAAAAAAAATTTTTCATCAACATTCAAAGTAACTTCAAATAAGTGTGATATTGATATAAATTTAGCATATACATTAAAATTAGATCCAACTGAAAAATATAAATTGGGACTTGTATGGTTTTCAACTTATAATACAATTTTTAATGTAACTTCTAATAACAATAAATTTGAATTAACAAACGCTGACACAGTTGTACTAAATAAGGTGTCTCCAGGTGCATATGAAGTTAAAGATTTTAATGATCATCTGATAACAGCTAATTCTGATCCATTAGTATATGTAATAGCTGATAAAATTACATCAAAATGTAAAATGAGTATTATGGATATCCACTCATTAAAATTTGATTCATCATCTTTTTTTCATACAATATTAGGATTCAAACCAGATACTATATGTTTTTGCATTCATTTGACCAGAAACAACAATTGAATTGCCGTTTCCCACATTCAATTTACCTAAAACGTAAATTGATTTAATTATTTAATTATATCTTTTATATATATCATCTATATATGAAAATAAAGTAGGAAACAAATCAGCAATTTTCATTCAGATAAGGAAATATAAAGTTCCGATAATAATATATTATGAAACGAATTAAATAATTTTGAAAACAAGCGATTGAAAGACTTGAAGATAGGATTTGGAAATAATTAATAAAACAAAATATAAATAATATTTTATTTGAAAAAATTCCGAAACAGCCTACTTGGTGGCAAATTTCGTAAACCATATTGCGATAGCAATCTCGAGACATGTCGTAGTCTTCCGCATGTAAAACAAGATATATTTTTGTTCTTTTATCTTGATCTCTAATAATTATAACTTGTTTTTTATTATAATTATTTTTTTATTATTTTTTATTTTATTTTATTGAAGGAAAATCGCGAATTATTGATGATATAGCGAATCCTGTTACTAAATTACAAACTTCAAAATATTACTTATCAGATAAAATTATTCAAATAACAAATATTGAGTGTAGTTTAATAAATGGTGCATATGTAAACGAAGTCAAACCAGATGCGAATGCCGCAGGGAGAGGGACTCTGTCTACAACCTCATCCAGTCAAATGAAACCATCAAATCTCCTATATTATTTTCCAAGTTTTACTGTACCTTCTGGACATAAAATTATACAAAATCCATTTTATCCCACCTATTATCCAGTATTTCAAACTAATATAAATAGATTTAATATTAGAATTGTAGATGATAATTCAAATTTGATAGATTTTAATGGTGAAATAATTAATTTATGTTTAGAATTGAAGCAGGTTTGAAGGGTATGGTTTTTATTATAAAAAAATATTCAATTATAAAAACATCCAAATTATATTATAAAAAAAATTATTTTAAAAAAATCAATAATGGGAATGGCATTCCCATTTCTATTTTTAGATACAAATTAAAAGGTGAAAGTGAAACCACCTGAAACTATTTTATTTTTATAAAAATGGCACAATCCAATTTCCAAAATTCTGATTTTCAAAATTCTGATTTTACTATTCTCGATTTTTTAAAAACTTTTGGAATCACTACAACTACTAATTTTGATTTGTACAGAATTGGTCATAAATTATTAAATCTTAATTTTAATATTTTAATGAGAAATGAGATTGGTGATTTAAATAACAACATAATTTCAAATTATCAAAGAGACAACCAAAAAGGTACTCATTGGATTCTATATTATCCAAAATGGAGATACTATTTTGACTCTTTTGGATTACCACCAATTAAAGAATTAGAAAATGTTGTATCTGAATATAATGAAACTCAAGTACAACCATTTGGCTCCGCCATTTGCGGTCAATTGTGTTTATGTTTTATATAAATTGGAGGCGGGGACCGAACCTGATGAAGTGATATCTGAATTATTTGAGACTTTTACAGGGATGCTATAATTATTTTATTTTATTAATATTTATTTTATAATTTTTTTATTTTATTTTATTAATATATATTTTATTCAACCCTATTTTATACACCTAAAAAATGGGTACATATATTCCTACAAATAAATCAGGATCTTATGAATTACATGGACTTGGTGCAGAAGGGATAGAACGTGTTGTAAACCTTTGTGATAAAAGATATGTTAATGAAACTGGAGATTCTGTGAAAGTGGATCTGGTTGTAAGAGATTAGCTAATTGTAAACAGAGAATTGGTTACAAATATTCTAAAAGTAGAAAACGACATTTCAGTTGGAAACCGGCTAATTGGAAAAGAGTGTATTGTAAAAGAATGTACTATTAAAGATTTATTAAAAGTCACTGATGTGATTGTTACTGGAAAAGCCTCCTACCTTCAAAAACCGGATCATCCTAAACATTTAGTTAATAAAGAATATGTTGATAATGAAATAACACGGTTAAAAATAAACCGCCTAAATGAATATATTTCCAATTTTGAAACAAAAATAAGGGCCACCGATTCTCATATAGAATTGTTAAAAGGGAATATGATAAAAAAATAGAATCTTATTTTTTAAGTAATCCAGATTTAAAGAAGTTAAAAGAAGATATAATAAAAAATGTAAAAGATCATATACAAAGGTCAGATGTGCAAAATTATTTAGATAAATATTTTAATAATTTTAGATTTGAAATACTAAGAATGAATAATATTAAATTAGCGGGATTAACTACACAGTTACATGATAACTTAATGCAAATAGAACAAATTAGAATAGAAATAGCTGGAATATTGAAATCAATAACAAGTATTTCAGCAGATGAAAGAATAAATAGATTAATAGATAAAAGGTTAAGGGAAAAGGGAGGTTGAATTATAGAACAACTCTTTTATTACAATAATATTTTTTATTACAATAAAAAAATTTTTTTATCGATTAATAACCCTTTTTACAATAAAAAAATTTTAACATAAAAGCGCTTCGCGCTTCGCCAATTTATATTTTATCATAAGTTGTACTTCCTCCTAATCCGATTACACTTCTCTTTTCTAATATGTGGAGTTAACTGAACTAACACTTTTTTATCGGTTTATCCAAATTATTATGTCCAGCTGCCCTAGCTGCCAACATTTTATATAACTCGACAAATAGGCCAATCGGGTCAAGCCCCCAATCCCTTCGCCCTTCGCCACCCTCTCCCTTTTATATAAATTTGATGTTTCAAAAAGAGGAATATGTGATTGATCTTCTTCTTCTTCAGCAGAATTTATATAATTCTTATTATTTAGAAAACTAATTCTTTTATTTATCTTTTTTACATAAGAACTTTTTGAAGAGTGACCAATGGTTTTCAATAAATTTAAATATTTTTGCATTTCAACTGGATTATTTACATTATCCAAATTTCCTGTGATCAGATTCAGAAGATCATCTGACAAAATTTCTTTTTCATACTCTTTTTTTAAAGTATTATACATTGTAAAATAAATTATATTATCTATGGGATTTTTAAAAAGTGTTAATTCTTTATTTAAAATTATAATACATTGATATTTTCTATTTCCAATCTCTATATGTAAAATGTGGAATTATTGCCACTGCTTTTTCAAATGCTTCTCTATTTATATTTGGGATAGCGATTTCGGGTGCGGCCCCTTCCATTTCTATAGCGGGCGTTTAGTGTTGGGGTTGCCTAGACCCCTCAATAGCTTTTCTAGTTTGTGCACCTTCTATAGCTAAATTGCAAATGCCGGTATTGATACCCTCTAATTGGTTTATTAGTGGTTTTTGCACCCGATAAATAGCGGCGTCATATTCAATTCCCTCATTTTGATATGCAACTGCTTTCTTATTATATTCTTCTGTAACTTTTTTTAATGCATACAATTCTTCCAATCATTTATCTAAATATTCATTGTCCATTTTTAAGAGAATAATTTTTTATTAATTTTTATAATCTATTTTTTTATTGATACTTTTTGTATAATAACCATCTATTCTTGAATAGGCAATCCTTTTTTCATTGTAAAAAATTCTTTATTATATTTTTTAATTTCTTCTAGTACTCTTAATCTTTTATCATTATCATGTCTCCTTAATAATATATCTGATTTTGTCATTTCACGAATTACTTTTTCATCTGTTATACCATCTTTTTCTACTTTTTCTATTAACCAATTATATTTATTCGATGTTTCTTCTAAATTTGAACTTAATGTGAGAATTGTATTTTCTATTAATGGAAATGCATTTTCATATATTACATTTTTTATTAAATGACCTGTACCAATAATTTTACATGTTGCAGCATTCTGTTTTTCATATTTTATTAATTTTTGTTCTAGGTAGTTTTGAGTATCTTTATCATTTTTCACAAGTTCTAAATATTCTGCCATTTTTATTTGGGAATTTTATGATATTGTTGGGGTTTTAATTAAAAATTGTCTTTAATTCAATTATTCACTTTTTAAAACACAAATCTTAAAACTTTATCTTTAATCGTAAATCTCTTTTCTTTATTCTTTAATCAATAATCATTAATCAATAATTCTCAATCAATAATCTTTTATCTTTTGATCTGACTCCAATTATTCAGAAAGGTCTTCCAACATAAATATATGAATAATGAACACAAATTCTTTTATCAAACTTTATTTCAAATAACAAATATCAACAAGTCACAAATAATATTAATAATCAATTCTTTGATGACAGAATACAAATACAATCAATATTTCGTGCGAGTTAACAGATTACAGTAAAAACTGTGAATCTCCCAAAACGAACGATGCTTTGATTTAAACTTTTCTATAAACCTTGTTCTCTCATACAGGGTACAGGTTTTATTCAACTTTGTAAAGTATAAAGTAAATATTAATAATAACTCTACTTACGAACAAACTTCTTCAGTTAAAATTTCTTAGGCAAATTTTTGGGCAAACTAAAACTGAATTTGATGTTGTTTATATAGTAATTTTCCTCAGCCTTGAAAATTGATGAGATAAAACAAAGAGTAAAATATTTATAATTTTTGATGAAGTAAAACAAATATTTATGATTTTTAATTCCAAGTTTTATTAAACTAAATATTATTTTGTTTGAAATTAATAATTTTATTAAAAGAATTATTTAAAAATTTTCCTTTATAAAATTTTATCAAAAGTGTTCACATGTATTTTTTCGGAACCCTAACAGATCTCCCCCTAATGGAAAAAATATCTTCCTCGATATTCAGACGACAGTCGAAAATATTAAAAAAAATTATAAATATGAAATATAAATTGTAAATTTACATGACTTTTTACAGAACTTCGACTCCTGCTATTTATGTCTTTATTGTGGTTTAATGGAATATAATATAATTTTTCCTACATCTCATTTTTTTGGAAATTTACTTTAATCGTTTTGAAGCAATAAAGAATTATAATTTCGTTCGTTTAATAATTCTTTTATTTTATCAACATTGCGATTCAAACTCCTTGCCGTGATTGTTTTAATAAAAAATGAACAAATAATATATAACCAAAGTCATCCATTTAAAAATATATTTTACGACAATATATTTCGACGGATCTACCGTCATCTTCAGGTCACTAATTAATAATCAATTCACCTGTATATAAATACAAAA
>MQRK01231625.1:0-10736 GCA_001938485.1 Girardia tigrina
CTTCACAGGTTAGGTTCCTGAACGCCTGGATGATTGATTGTATGGCATATTCATCGCGGGTTTCAACGAGTCCGAGTCCGCCATATTCTTTCCCATCATAGAGATAGTCATTGGAGGCTTTTGGCTGAAGTCCGCATATAGGCTTTATGATCTTTCTGATTTCTATGTCAAGACCGTAGTCAAAGACTTTGTTCTTGACGTCTGCATGACCATATTTGGTAAGTTCTCTATTCGGAATATTATAATTTCGGAATGAGAATATCATGAGAATATACTGAGTGTCACCAGTGTCAAACCTGGTACAGTTGAGAGAACACAACGTTCTCTCAGATTTCCATTTGGTCAGACATTTCAGTCAAATTGCATCGATGAGATTTCGGATTGTTTTGGATTTGATGGGAATGCTAAAATTGAGTTGATTGCATTGAGTGTGAGAAGTTTCATTAACTTCTGGTGTGCCGTTAGTTGTCTTCTTTATCATATGTCTCCGTTACCTTGTAACGTACAGAACGATAGAGAAAACATATCGTTTTCTCAAATGGCAATTGATAGCTTCCAATGGTTGGTTTGCGATAATGAGATTGATTGCATTTAGTGCATTTCTCTTAGTTTTAAGGAAAAGTGAAATAAATTTATTTTCATCCAATAATTTATTGGATAAATTTTATTTATTTTCGGCAAGTTTTCGTATAGTGTACTTGCTTAGTACATTTTGTGACCTGATGATGGGATTATTATTATCTCGAAACGCGTCGTCTTGTTTTTATCCCTATTATATAGATTTAACTTTACAATGTATATATATACAGGGTGTCCCAAAAATATGTATACACATTAAAAATTTAATTTTATTGATTAAAAAATTAAAAATAAGTACGAGTAATATTTATTTATATAAAACCTATTTATGTTAAAAAAAACTATTTATATTAAATATAATGAAAGTTAAACATAAATAAAATTCAATAAAATTCAATAAAATTAAATTTTTAATGTGTATACATATTTTTGGGACACCCTGTATATATATATATATATATCGATTTTTTAAAATATTTTTCTATTGTTTTTATTTTTGAAAAATATTATATTAAGGTTATCAATAAAGCTTTTATTACTTAAATTTCGCTATATATGAAATGATCAGTAATACTTTGATCAGTATTTTTTAAATTATTTGATTAATATTATTTATTTTTTATCAGTAATTAATAAAAAATTGACTATTATATTATTTTTAAATGCTAAGTATTTAATTGAAAAGGAACTGGTAAAATTAGGAAATTAAAAGAAATAACTGAATTTTTATATTGAATTTTCATTTAATTATTGAAGAATATTACATAAAAATAAAACAAAACTATATTTAATTTTTCCTAAATCTATATAGTTATAGAGGCGCTCTATAATTCTTCAATATCCTTACGAATCCTTAATATTTTTTATTTTAAAATAATCTTTTTCAGGTTGCCACAGTTAAATACAGGGAATGATAGGTGATGGTGTGTGGTTGTTTTATCCGAGAGGCAATTATACCGCTGCATTTGTATTCCGAACCTGTCGGTAGCGTGAAAAATGTAAAATGTTGTTGAATAGTCTCATTCACGTTTGGTCGGGGCTGAGCGCAACGACAAATTCAAATATTCATATTCCCAAAGTGATGAAGAGCTGGTTTTAAATTACAAGAATTCTTGTAATACTATGAGTACCCCAAAGCCCTGACCACAACCACACAGAAAAGAAGGAATGAATAAGTGAAGCAAGTATCTTTAGTCATTATTAGCAGGAAGATTGGACCTTAATTTCAATAGAATTTGTGCATAATATTGTACATATTATACCTGGGAATGTTTCTGAAATTATTGAGTCTCACGGATATTCAACAAAATACTGACCTGTTTAGTTATTATTATAGAATTTTTGAAAATGAATTGTTGTGGAATTTTTTTATTTGATTAATATGGATGTAGTAATTTATGGTCACTATATATATATATAATTAAATAAGTATAGAATATAATTATATATTAAAAATTATAAATTAATAAAAGAATCAATGCAATATTTTGGACATAAATCCCAATTTGTCGAAACCCATCCTCAACCATCGTCATTGTCCGTTTTCAATATCAAGCTTGGTCAACAATTTAATTGTAATACCAATCAGCCGACGTTACGATTAAGTGACGCAGAAATTGTTGATATTCAAAGACATTATTCTTTCTATATTTATATCTGCTTGTTAGTATATTATTTTATTAATTAAAAATGTATTTTTATTTCTTTCATTAAAATATATTTCTTATGTTTTTATTTTATACCATTTATTCGTAAGAGTTCATTGAACTTTAATTAGTTCTGTCGAAAATATAATTTAGCTATAATAAGCAAATTATAATGTGATTTTCTTTCAATACTTATGATAATGTAATTAAAAGTGACTTCTGGACATCAAGTTTTCCATTTTGCTTAACACATGGAATATGATTTGGAACATAGCGAAAATATTATGATATAAAACGACCAGGCATGATGATACAAGTTCACTCACAAAATGTACAGCTGATCAGAATCAAAACAATGAAATAATAATAAATGAACAATGCTTAAAAAGACAAAGATGGTGAAAACTAAAAAAAATGATAGAGTAATATATATTTAGATTTAATGGCAATTTATTTATAAAAAATAAAGAAAACAAGTCATTTTAATGGTTTTTTATTTTTTTACAAAACATGTTGCGTCATTAGGGGATCATCAGTTGTGAAATAATTTTGAATCTCAAGTCATTTATATGGCTCATTGACTATTTAACAATGAATCTTTTTTTATTTTAAATATTAAAAAAATTTAATAGGATTAGGTAATTCATGTTGAACATTTAAATGCTTTAAATAATAATGCCTCAGTGACTATCCTGTCATGATACGTGTCAAAATGTTTAGTCAAGACTGTAAATTCAGTTTCATGGTTAACTTAAGCTCTAATTCGGTATTTTATATGTGACATTCAATCATAATTAAATTTTTTAATATTAAAAATAAAAGTATTAATTACATAATAATGTGCCATATAAATGATTTGTAATCCGAAATTATATATATATATATATTAATTTAACTGGTATTTTTAGAAATTATTGTTTTACTTAGAAAATGAAATTTATTCAAAAAAATACTCTTCGTATTAAACTTTTATTAAGAATAGAAAAAATGGAAATTTTCAATTATTAACAGCATACAAAATTGAGTTTTTTCTCTCTCATAAAGATTCAATAAATATTTTATTATCATAAAAATTGTTTCCCAGAAACACTTTTTGCAATCCAATGCGTTAAAAACAACGAAAAAATAAATTTTATTATTCATTTCATAAAACAAAGAAAAATAATATTGATAAATAAAAATAGTTTTCTTTAATTAAAATAATAATAAAATAATTATAATAATAATATATTGTGTATAAAGTCTATTGAACATTTATTGATATTTTGCGAATAGCATTTGTTCAAACCCTTTTTAAAAGATTATTTTGAACATTTTTGATCAGAATAGTTGTTCATTTGCAAAAGCGGAATTGAACAGAATAATAACAAACATAGGACTTTATTAAACATCAAAAAGTTACTGTAAATATAAAGGTATATTCATTAAAAGGTTATTCTATAGAACCTGGACTCTTACCACTAGTTTAATTAGTACCTGTGAAACGTAGAACAGGAAACGTAAAACATACCCGAATAAAAAACTAAAGCCCAAAGTAGATTAATGTTGACAGAATCCAAACTCACAAGACCACGACGGAGGATAAACATAATCGCCTCCAAATTATAAAAAAATCCATATTCATGATTATTAAGAACACCAATATGGGTTTTCACACATTTATTTTTATCACAATTTGAATTGTCTTTTGGACAACTCTCAGCCAAACTTTCATAATTTGACATCTTTCTAAATTGAAAAATTTTTGTTAATGTCTTGCTATTAAACAATTATACGATCAAATTTCCATTTTAAATCATTTTCAAATTTGATTTTTAAAGTTTTACTTTTATAATTTCGGTATTATCTAAATATTAATTTAATTTTAAAAATGATTATATTTAAAGAAAAACATTTATTTACTTAAAAATTAAAAATAGGTTAAAAGTTATTTACTTTATTTAAATTTTGATATACAAAAATTTGAAACGATTTAATATTTTCTAAATTTTTTAATATCTTATGCTGTAATTTAAACTATACTCGAATTACTATTTATCTTGAACTTCCAAAATATCAATTTTCCATCTGCGTGGGAGAAACACATTTCCAAATACTAAACTCAACATACAAAATTCAACAAACCAATTTCAACATACCAAATTTAAAATATTCATCCCAACGATGATTTAAAATACTTAAGAATATTATTATTAATACAAAGGTCGACATTCCTAAAATAGAGTACATAAAACTTTAAGTTAGAGACATTCTATTTTAAATTCTTTATTATTGAAAAAAATTATTTCAAATGTTTATTATAATTATTATAATTACCCTGACCATATTTTAATTTTAAATAATTTTGACACTAATTATGAGAGGATTAATGCCAAAGCATTGTTAATTAAGTATCGCAAACCTTGTGTAAATGAGCAAAGTGATTCATCTAATCATCTTAATGTTTTTAAATGAAATTTTATAATATATATTAAATAAATAAATACTTTTAAAGTTTTTAAATAACATTAAAATATGTTAAAAGCATGTTTTGCAACGTATTGTGTAATAGTTTTTTCAACTGTACGATTAGTAATTAATCACTTTTTATAACACTGAACATGCTGTAATGGTAAAGTACGTATGATTTTCTAATAAATTTAAAAAACAATTTCATTGATTTTTGTTATATATATATATATATATATTGGGTTGGCAACTAAGTAATTGCTATTTCACTCATAGATGGCTTCAGTTGAATTTTTAGGTTTGTAGACGTAGTACAAATGTAAAACACATTTTGTTATTTGACAGTTGGCAATTCAGCTGTCAATTAGTAAAAAAAGGTTTTTTTATCGGTTGAGTAGTTTTCGCTTGGCCTTCGTTGAAAAATGGAAAATCAAAAGGAACATTGTCGTCATATTTTGCTATTTTATTTCCGCAAAGGGAAAAACGCATCGCAAGCTCATAAAAAAGTTATGTACTGTTTATGGTGACAAAGCCTTAAAGGAACGGCAGTGTCAAAATTGGTTTGCCAAATTTCGTTCTGATGATTTTTCATTCAAAAATGAAAAACGCCCTGGTTGTCCAGTTGAAGTTGATGACTTCCTAATCAAAGTAATAATCGATTCGGATCGTCACAGTACATCACGTGAGATCGCAGAGAAGCTTCATGTATCGCATACATGCATTGAAAATCACTTAGAACAAACAAAAATGTTCAAACACTCGATACATGGGTTCCTCACGAACCGTAAGAAACGCATTTAACGCAACGCATTAACAGCTGCGATTTGCTAAAGAAACGTAATGAAAATGATTCATTTTGAAACGACTGAAACTGAAATACTAGTAAAATATTAAATCAATTGATAGATGTCGATTTTTATTACTTATTTACTAATTTAATTGCTAAAAATAAATTTTGTTGAAAATAAAAATCTTTGTTAATAAAAATAATATCAACCAATCAAATGCGAAATTGCGAAGGGATTGGAGTGAATCCACGTAAAAACGAAATTTAAAAAATAAATAAAATTTTTGACTAATTATTACAAATCAATAATAAAAAAAATGACATTACTTTTGACATGACCTTATATATTCATGAACCATAATGTAACGAGAAGATAGAAAAACAATGGAATTTAACAATGTATAACGTGTAAACAGAAATAACTCTTTCAAGAAACGGTAAATTATAAAATATCTATTATAATCGTTTTTTTATATTTTTATAGCAGAGCAAGGTCTTAATAAAGGTGTTTTTGTAGATGGCAATGCAAGATTTTCCAATAAAAATATTTCTAATGATTTATAGAATTTTAAAGAGTTAACACGTTTGGAATCAACTCAAAGTTATTAGGAAGAGTCGTGTAATATCTTTTAAAAGTTTTGTAGGCAAAAATGTATTGTTTCAAAAAGTATTTATAGGTCAGATACTATTTCGGAATATCTTTATAGATGGGTTTTAGTATAGATTTATATAATTGATAAAATGAGAAACTGGTATTGGATAAAGTTATTGTTACATTATTAAAAGATTAAAGGGGGTTCTTATATCTAAATTAAGACTAAACAAATAATATTTAGGCATTTCAATTATAAACAATTGTCTGTTTTGATAGTTTGGTTTATACTTATACATCGTTTTTGCTTGTTGAAGTTAGGCCATAGAATTTTAATCAAAGATTTCGAATTTTAAAATTCGTCTCCAATTTTCAGTATCAGAAAATTAATGCATATCTAAGGTAATTATTTTTTATTAATTAAATATTTTAATTTTATAATGATTACTTTTTGTATTTAAAATTCCTTAGTTTTATCATTGATGTACCCTAGTAGCAAAAGACGCTGCTTTGCAATAAAGAGAAAAAGTGAAAAGAAAAATAAGAACAATTGAACATGAAGATTACTATTTTATCATTGTTGTATTTAGTTAGTTTACTATAATAAAATAAATATTTAATGTGTAGTCTATTTTTTAATCTATTGATAATTTAATTTCTGTTCGAGAAGAATATTACAATGCATATTGAAAAAGAAATACTTACTTTATATTTTACTTTAAACAAACGAAAAGAAACGAAATGAACAATATCAAACTGATAAAAAAGTTAGAGATAAAATAAAAATTTATAAAAAATCTTATAACTGATCATCAGCTGAAGAAAAGATATCAAAAAGAAGGAAATGTTTCCTATCCTGTTTTATCAATTAAAATGATTGACAATCTTTTTTTATTAAGTATAAGAATTCTTGAATTATAATTCTGAATGATGTTAAAAGAAAAATGATGTCACTTTTAAATGTAATTCTTTACCTGGAAAAGAGATACTTAAATTTTATATTTTTTCCTCAATTTGTCTCTACATTGAATTATCTAAATTATGTTATACTATAAGTTATGTACAACTATAATTTTCAGACGTGAAATGATTAAAAAAGGATGGTAAAAGATGCGAATTCTCATGGTACAATTCTTTTCATTTTTAACCAGCTAACTAAAATGCAGCAAAATTTAGGAAAAAAATTTTTAATCTTTATGATTTTAAATCTTTAACAATAGGGCTAAAAGTTGCAATAATAAAAGAATGACGAGTCATTAAATATTGAAAATAATAATAATAATAACAATCTAATGATATATGTTTCTATTCTCATTGATGCTTCGGCAAACCGACATTCCTGTGTCAGAGATTAAAATGAAATTCGTAGAAGAATAATTTGTGAAAGTTAAGCAGCTGGCCGAGGAAATACTGAAGCATACTTAGAATCAAGTGAAGGTTTGTGTAAACATTTTTTTAACAAAAAAAATAAAAAAATGAAAAAAGATTATAAATGATATCATTTGAACCAACTTAATGGAAACTTAATGGACAGATTCCATAAGAGACAGTGGATGGAGCCATAGAGGCACACGGGAAGAGAAAAAATACAGAGGAGGAGATCTACAAAACAGATGAAAAAACTCGAGATGGAAAGTCAAGGAGGGACTGATCTTGGAAATCTAATCAGTTATTTAGATTACAAACTAACTCTAAAAATATCATACAGGGTATTCTAAAAATAATTGGAGGATGTTTTTGTGATCTGTCTACTGAAATGTATTTTATTTTTTTGGAAATTCATGTTTATGTTTTAACGCTGAATTTTCTCATTTATTTACAGATGAATAAAATCTCGAAATTATACTACTCTACGCACAATTCCAAAATTAGGAAGAGGTACGACGACAGTGGAATTTTCATTTCCCTACCTTACCTGCTAAGTTTACGTCGATCAAGGCAGTGTTTGAGCAATTTTAGCAGATTAGAAGCGTTGAAGATCCCCCAGATAAGAGCACCTAGCCACATCTACAACACATGAACGGCTTGAACAAGTTCAAAAGTTGGTCGCCGCAGATATTTCAAAGTCTAAGTCTCGTAGAACAGCCGCTCTCAACCTGTCACAAATAAGCTATCACCGCCTGCTTGTGAAACTTGATATTAAGCGGCAACTTTATCGTACAGGTTGCCAAAAATCTGGAAGTCTCATTTAACCCAGATAAATGTTCTATGCAAGAAGTACCGGTAAAACCAAAGAAAAAGACCCCATCTTCACAATAAATGGTAAAGCCACCAGAAAGGTTAACTACCATGAACCACAACGACAGAACAGAGATGGAAGAAAATATAAATCAGCTTATCACGTGATCAACAATATAATTGATGACGCGGAAAAGATAAAGAAATCACAACTCCTTCCATTCCAAAAAAATATAGCTTATGCTGTCTTCGTTCAACCTAAAACAATCTTCCACTTCTGAGTTTCAGCTATAGGATATAATCAATTCCTAAAAGCCTATACAAAGAAAGAATCATCAATTAACGCACACATTTTAACGAAAATCAAAGCATGGAACACAGTTCGCAACACTAGCAAACGCTTTGCAATTGCGACTTTGATACACGAGAAGAGTTTTCCAAAATGATTGAGGAGAGATTCAGTGCCGACCCTCAATTAATTGACAACATAATGTGGTTAGATGAATCTTTATTATGCGAGATACAAGAGGTTTACCTTCCAACGTGACGGCGCTCCTGCCCATTACGCAGCATAAGTACGCAGCCTGCTCGACCAAAAGTTTCCTCAGCAGTTGATCTGTAGACGTAGTTTAATGGAGTGGCCCCTTCGTTTGCTTGATTTAACTATGTGTGATTTCTTCCTATTGGGCTACACACACAAGGCCTGGTACCATTGCTGAGCTCCGAGACAAGATTGAGTGCAGCATTAAAGAAATATAACATGACATGGTCAAAGGAGCATGCAATTCAGCATATGAATGGTTTGGACAATGCATCGAATGCAGGAAAAACAAATGCAAATGTGATACTATTCAGAACATTCTCTGTATGTTGACAGATACAGCTTTTCTTTGCAATTTCTTTTATTTTGTCAGATATGCAGACAAATAATTTCATGTTGTTTCTTTTGGAACACCCTACATATAATATTTATAGCAAAAGTATAAATAAAATTAACATAAATCGCTATAATTATGATAATGATGAGATTACAGTTGAAGAACGCCATGACATATATGATAAAAAAAGTAAAAAGAAATAATATAAAAAACTTTTGAAGATCAACTTAGATCCATAAAATAGAAGTACAAATATAAATTAGAAGTTTCACTATTTGCAGCTTGAAATAAAGCAAAATAAAATACATTAATAGGTTATAAGAACACTGTTAATCATTTATTTTTATAAATTTTTAGTTTGTCTACTGAATTTTCTTTTTATTTATCTAAATTAGAATTAAGAAATTATGAGAAAAATACCTGATTTAAATATCGATCGTCTAATTGAATATGTGAAAGATAATTATTTTCTGCAGATGTCTCTTTGAAAAATGGTTGAAAGATATTAGGGGTGGTCATCTTCAGTTCGATGTCATCTGAATCGTTGAGTTGGGGGTAAAATTCTTTTATTTTCAATTCAGATGTTTTCGAGTAATCCATTAGGGAATGATTGAAATGACATTTGGTTTTGCATAAGTATCCCAGTCCCAGTAAAATGGTGAGAGAGAGGCCGCTGACAAGGAAGATTGTTACTCCCATCATTGTTATACTGATTGAAAATGTTTGTTTATTTGAAAAAATTTGTTGAACATTGATGATTAATTTCAATATTTTTGACTTTAAAGGAGGAATTCCGTTATCATTTGCCTATTAAATAAAATAAAATTAAAAAAATATCGACAGTAAAATATCTGAAATTATTTATTATAAATATTGAAATAATTTTACTTTAAAATATTTAGTTTTTAAAACAAGTTATAATATACATAGACTGATTACCATGACGTCAATAATTTCTTTCCAAATACTAATACATTGGTTCTCAACCTCTTTTTTTAATCAACTTAAACAAGAGTATAACTTTACTTAAATAAATTTAAATTAAAGAGATATCAATTTTATTTAAATATACTTATTAACATTTTTTCGAGCTCACATAGGTTTTTGGAATTTAATATTTAAAAATTATTGTAAAATGATAATTTATTTATAATAAAATTTTTGTATAGCATTTTTTAAAATGAAGATTGTTTAAAAAATGAAAATTTCTGAATAATATGTAACGAAAGTAATCTATCTGTTTAACAATACAAAAAATTATACTTCTTTTTTTCCAAGACTTGGAAAATTTGAAGGCATGCACACCATGCATATGATAGAACTAAATTGTAGACTAGATGCACCACTCTTTATAGTTTATATTATATACTAGTTGGTACAAGTTTCGACTCTACTGTGTTCATGTTTAAACCTGTATGACTCACTGCGATGTATGCTATTACTTGTATTGCATGCACTTATCTATATTTATATTTTACTTAGGACATAAAAATAGCTAATTATTCAATCACTAGCGCGCTAGGCCCGCTTCGCGGCCCTCTCTTGCCGGGGGTTCAATTTTTTTTATATTATAAAAGCCCAAGTAACTCACTGCCTGCCTCACTGCCTCACTAACGCTGTAAGGTAAA
>MQRK01231627.1:8067-20945 GCA_001938485.1 Girardia tigrina
TCGTAAGAGTAGCTTCTGCCATGTCTACCAGCAAAAATAAAATTATGTAATTATAACACACAAAAAGATATGGTGTCTATATTACGTGTTCTCAAATAGCTGCCGCACCCTGTATACTTCTACAAAACTAAATCATCCCCGAACGATACTGAGTTAGGCGGGAGGTCCACAGCCCGTTCTGTCTTTACTTGAACCCGCAGGCCCTTCGAGCTCGGCACTGCTAGTCAGATGTCGAGTAAGGAGTGGCGTCCGACCCGTCTGCAGACAAATCTATAAACATGTCTATAAAAAGACACTGAGTTGTGGTTGACCCTTAATAACCACTGGGGGCTCTTGTGCTTGCACAAATGTTTTCACTCGAGAGGTTCGTGACAGATTGCTATTTCTCCACAAAGTACATTTCGAATCAAAAAAAGAAAACTTTTTTATTTCATTTTTCTCTTTTCAATTCGAAACTGAATATAGAGAAACTCAACAAGCTGATTTCCACATTGTTTTTCTGTGTCGCAGCTAACTGGATCACCAATCGTTTGTCGGGTTTCCTGGATTAGCCGGAACTGGAAATTCGTTTTCCATTCGAATTTCCATCACACTACTGGCACATAATTCACTTGCATTGCAAAATCACCCGACGAATGTTTAGTAACGGATTAAACAAAGAAATCAGTAGTTGTACAATAAATTCTGTGACAATTTCAGCAACACTCATTTGGCCTTTGTCAGAAAGATACTTATTGTTGCCGAATGATTCGACAATTAATTATATTCATGATAATCATGTATCTATTTTGTTCCTAATAAATATTACTCATCTTTTATCTAATTATTCAATAAAGTTAATGGAAGAGAAACGAACATCTTATTTCCCCTTTCTTTACAATTTCGGATACTGATACTAGCATTATTTCAATTTTTCAGTTGTTTCACAGAAAAATGAAGTTAGTCACGAAAATTTAATGGTTTATGGGTGATGCAAAATGAATAAGCATGAGTTAGGTTATTGTATTACCAGAAAAGAATTGTTGGCTCTATTTGATTTCACCCACCAACATTTTTTATATGGAAAGATTTACGACAAAGAAACCAATAACCCCTCTGTTCTGAAAGTGGATCAAATTTCTAAATAGTCTAGAGAAAGACATGGAAAACAGAAAATAAAAAAACCATTCAAATGATGATACATTGTCAATGAACTGAAGCGATATATGCTCGCAATGTTAATCATGAGGATGAATCAAGACTTAAAACTGCTTTTTCAACCACAGAAGCTAAAAGAAGTAAAATCAAAGCTAAAATATAGGCTTTGAATGGAGAAATTTAAATATCAAAAAAGTGGACAAAGAAATCCGAAAAATACAGGAAGTATATATGACATCAACATTGTTAGTAAAAGATTGAAAAGTCTTGTCCAATGATAACAAAATTTGGATACACTCAAGAGAAAAGAATAGATTTCATAGAAATTCAAAAGATACTTTGAAATGCTTAAAATAAGAAACTTACAAATATGTACGTGATGATTATAACATCAAAGAAATGAAGGAGATAGGTAAAAGAGTAAAACAGATTTTTAAATTGTCAAAAAAGAATGTTCTAAAAATGAAAACCAAAGAAAAAACTATCAAACTGTCAGCTAATGATCCGTTCCAAAAAATATTCAAAGATTTTTGAGGACCATCCAAAAAGAATTTGAATAATAATCAATATCTTTTAGGAATTATTGACCCTTTCAGCAGCTATATCAGTTTAAATCCTTTCGGTCATCAAGATGATAAAAAAATAACCAAAATATTGCTCAATAATTTAATATGAAAATGAGTTCAACCTCAGGAGATTCATGTTGATCGGGGGAAATTTTTTGAATCAAAAGTATTCAAAGAAATCGCAGAAAAGTTTAAAATACAAATTGTGTAACACAATACGAACAGAAATTGTAGATGCAATTCGGAACTGTTAGAAAAGCACTATATATCCGACTGCAAGACTCTGAAAAAGGGTTAAATACTTATCCGAAGAGTTAACACTAAATACCAAGGGAGTTTCACTAGCTAAAATAATTTTGAAAGTAAAATCAAACATTGGTAGAGAAACCATAACTCTGTTAACCACGATGCTGTTTTTCCAAAGCAATAGTATTGGGAGGAATATTTTAAATTTGGTATGTTGAAATTGGTTTGTTGAATTTTGTATGTTGAGTTTAGTATTTGGAAATGTGTTTCTCCCACCCAGATGGAAAATTGATATTTTAGATGTTCACGATAGATAATTATTCGAGTATAATTTACATTGTAAAGTACAACATAAGATATTTAAAAAGATTAAAAATATTAAATTGTTTCAAATTTTCATATTAAAATTTAAATAAAATAAATAGTTTTAACTAAGTTTTGAAATAAATAAATGTTCTTTCTTTCCATAAAATAATTTTTAAATAAAATTAATATGTAAATAAAATTAATACTAAAATTACAAAATTTGAACTTTAAAAATAAAATCTGAAAATAATGAAAAATTTGTTCGGATAATTGTTTATTAACAAACATTAACTAAAAGTTATCAATTTAGAACGATGTCGAATGACGAGAGTTTTGCTGAGGGTTGTCCAAAAGACAATTCTGATTGTATTGAAAATAAAAGTTCGAAAACCCATGTTGGTGTTCTTAATAAGTATAATTTTTTTACTGTTTTTATTTTTAAATAAATTTCATACTTAATTTTACTTTTAATGTAAATATTTTTCGCTTTTTATTTGAACTTTTTTAAATAACAAAAATATTTAGTACAAAAGACAAAAGAAAACTGTTAATGACAAAAGAAGAAACAACATATCTGTACGATATTGTCGCCATGTTCATTGAATAATTGTTAAAGCACAGTGGTTTACAGCAATATAATTTTTCAATGAAAATAAGTTAGATTTCTTGATGCATGATCCGGCACTTCATTTTCGAGTTTAAATAAGTTATATTTATAAAATATCTCAATATCATATTATATTTCAATAGTACTTTAAAAAAAATTAATTATAAAATTTTTATTTAATTTTATCTTATAGATCTTTCTTTGACATTTTCCTTTTTTAATAATTAAGTGGAAAGCATGATATATGGATAAGCTGACACTCCTTAAGTATTGACGGTGAAACTGAAGAGCCTAACCAACGATTGAATATCAAAATTATCGTGTGCGTTTCAGGTCGACCGTTACCGGATGCTGCTAGGAGTTTAAACTTAAACTACCGAACAGCATCTGTGATTGTTGGTAGGCACCGTGCAACCGGTACAGTTCAAGGCAAATCAAGAATAAGTGCACAATGTTTCGCATTGACTTATGAAGTACTCGCTAGAATTGAAAGTATAGTCGATGAAAACTATATCAACATACTTAAAAAGAGATTGTTAAAAGGTTATCTTGTAAAGGAATTGTAATTTCTGAATTGAACTGGGTTAAATATCCAAGCATGGTCAGTCAAACGCAGTCTATTGTCTTGAATTTTAAACGGAAGGCACCTGTTGATAAAAGGGAATGTCATTTTATCGATGAATGTGCATTAAATAATCCTATCTTGTTTACTTGAAGGATAAGGTGCCGAAGCAAGCGTCAAGAAATCTAATTTCTTTCCTACGATAAATGTATTCAGTAAAAAAACACTTCAAAAATTATACTCTTGGTTTGGAAAACAATACTAATGACTGTGAAATGGTATAAGCTCACTTTAGAGGAAAATAACACAATTGAAGTTTTAAGACATCTAGTGTCCAATATCTTCATTAATGAATCCAAACAAATTTTAGGTCAAACGTTAACCGTAACCTCTCAGTACATGAATAAAATAAATTCATATATATTTCCTTCAAAAATAAAATTGATTCAACGGCAGTAGTCATTAACAATTTTATTCAATACAGATTCTAAACAATAGTTAAATTGCTATTGTTATTGTAGTAATTAAATTCATTTGGTTCTTACTAATTATTATCGATTTATTTAATTCAACACGTTAACATTACAGTTATTCATCAAACACCGGAAAATCTTTGAATGAAACTTGTATGCATAAATAAATCATTCAGAATTCAGCTACACAAAATTAGCAAAGATTCCAGTTAATCATGGAAAACGAAAACCATTTCAATTCTAGTTCAAAAATATCCAACATAATCTTTATTATATTCAGAAACTGTTATTACTTTTGTCATATTAATACTGAGAAATGTTTTTTATCAATTTATTCCAATATAAAATTTTCAAGTTTTTTATACAGCAAATTATTTACGATTATAAGTTGTATTTACCAAATACCGGAAAGTCGTTAAATGAAAACTGATAAGCGTAAATATAACCTTTAATATTCAATTTTCAACTATACTTAATAAATATATTAATTTTAATAAAGTATGTCTACATTTAGAACATGAAATCTAATTCACAAAATTTTAAGAATAAAATATAATGATTTTCGTTACCATTAATATATAAATAATAATAAAATTGAAGTACATTTAACAAAACTTATAAATCGGAATTTAAGCAAGCCAAATCTACTTCTCAAAACTAATAAATTTGTCGCATAAAATATAAGAATTTTTTAACACGGCGACATGAAGTATCATGTGAAAATGTTATGTGTAATAAAAAATATAATGACAATATCGTTATTCATCGAAATTAAAAATTACATAATAAATCATTTAATAATTAAATTCATGTTATTTAAAAAACATTTAATTTTGTTGAAAAATAATTTAATTTTTATTTGTATAATAATAAAGAAATAATTAATATTTAAGAAATTTAAAACTAAAAACTTTATTACTAAAAATATTTCATTATTATTCAATGAAGTATCAAAATGTGACCTTTTAAATACTAATTAATATTAAGATATTTTTTTAAAATTTTATTTTTAAATTAGAATTTAAAATAAAAATTCAGTCAAAAAAAATTTATTTTTTTTTCACCAAAAAAAACGATCAATTTAAAATATATTTAAAATTGACAAAATTATCATAATCATGCATTAACACAGACAAATAAAAAACCTCCAAACACAAAATATAACGTAAAATATTTTCAAAAAATACTTTCCGTTATTTTTTTAAATTATCATTTCAAAAATAATTTTTTAAAACTAGAAAAATATTTCAAATCGTAACGATTTTTTTTCGTTTGTCGCCAGCATGTAAATATAAATATATATATATTTAAATTTCACAAAAAAATCACTTAAATACAAAAATTATCATACATATAAATATTTAGTCACATGTTATATTATAACTTATTTTTATTAATTAATTTTGATAATAAAACTCAAAAAAATCATCAACTTTTCATTATAAAAAAACGTTTCTTTAGTAAAAAAGAATTGATTAATATAAATTTGTTCAAGCCAAATTTTTCGAATTTTTTATATCTATTTCTTAAAATTTTTTTTTCTTTTGTAATGTCTCTTCTTAATTAAATAAATAAAAAAGTAGAACAGTCTTGTTGTTTGTTATTATTATAAGCGGATCCGTATCTAGTCCCAATCCTTTTTGATATCGATCGCCCAGCTCCAGCTCAAATAATCATTATTATCGTCGTCTGTGAACTTGCTCTTCACGATATACGTGCCTCTCGTCAACACTCCCGTCGGCGCTTCTTCTTCAGCGCTCTTGAACACATGAGCTTCAGATTTCGGAGCGTAACTTCCCAACATAATCATATCTTTGTCGACTAAGACGGAAAGTAGTTATCATTTCAAATTCAAATCAAACGACAACGATTAATCGATTTTACCTCGTACTTTCAACCTATACGACGCCATTAAGTACCGGAGACCACTCACGAGCTCTCGTTGGATGAAGAAATATATCTTCACGTTGTATTTCGTGCCTTCTTTGATAGTAATCGGCGACTTGGTCAGATTGGAGATATCGCCCATCAAATTGATCTCGATATCAGGGCGGCCTTCCGGACAGATCGCCAGTTTTTGGACGATCACGTTTCTCTTATCATCGGGAACTAAAATTTAGATAAATCAATCAAAAAATAATAATCGATTTATTTTTCTTAAAGACACATAAGAAACACTAATTCAAACACGGTGGTTTAATATCGGCCGGATTACTGCCCAAAAGAGCGGCTTTATATTTCTGGAGACTTTCGTCTTCTTGATCCATTTTGACAATATCTTCCAGAGTTTTCTTTTCCGGTGCTTTATAACCGACGGCATTTTCATATTCCAAATCTTGATCGTGTTCTGCCATTGTTTGTGAACAAATTACAATAAAAAATTTTATTTAAACTAATATTAATTTTAGGAAGTTTATTTGTTTATAAACAAATTTAAACAAAAACAGGAAATTAGTAATTGGTAAATGAATTAAATTTGAATCAATAATTATTTTTTATATTCATTTTAATGGTGAAAATTAGTAAAATTGATTTTTTTTGAATAAAATGAATATATTGGTTTTTAATTTGACTTTTTTTAATTCTTTTAAAATGAAGTTAATAGTTTGATTTTTTAATTGTTTATTGTTCGTTAGAATTTAAAATTCTCTTTTTTTAAAGGACAAGTAATATTAATAATGATAAATTACATTAGTCTTATAAATTATCGTAAGAAAAATATTTTCTTAAAATGAACGATATATATTTTTAATTTAATCAGATTTGTTACATAAAATTGATTCGAGATGTGTTTTTTGTTTAATATTGGCTCATCCTCTGATTAATACATTGAAAAAAGGCTTCTGTTGATAAATTCATTAAAAGTATAGGTTTGTATCGTTTCTTTAAATTTAAAAACTTTGAAAATCTGTAATAAATCTACAAAGGTAATGAGGCCATCATAAATTTGAACTAAAATAATATAAAGCGTAGTCATCATTTTTAAATAATTGATTAATAGTAACAGTTACGTTTTTGGTTTCTTTAAAATCCATTTTCAAAATCAAATCAAAACTATATTTTAAACCGCGTACAAAAACTATATATTATTTAAACAAACAATATTTAATAATTAATCAATCACACATAACTCTCCCCCTCTTCAAGAACCCGGTCAGCGTTTGAGCCATTCAATGCGCCTTCTTTTCACCCCATTTGAAAATTGAATTTCAACCTGGCGTGGCGAAATGAATCTGAGCATCTTGTACGGTCCTTCGTATTGTAAATCGTTCTTGTTTCTCTTTGTAGGATCCACCCGGACGATTGCCATCTCTCCCTCTCTGAAGTAACTCTTCCCTCGACTTTCTTTTTGGTACATCCAGAAATATAAATTTTCTCAGCTGCAGCATCTGCATTGTCTCGAACCTCTTCAGTGATCTGATCCTTGTCGTAAGTTTTCGTTCCAGACACCGAATGGATGTTTATTTTCCGGCCGTAAACGATCTCGAAAGGTGAAAATTTAGTCGAATCTTGCACAGTTGCATTGAGACTGAATTCAATCCGAGACAACAATTCATCCCAATTTTTCTCTGTACATTTACCTTTCAATGATGTCGCGACCATATCTCTTACTGTTCTTATCACCCGTTCCACTAAACCATTCGACTGATGTTGATATGGTGAGCTAAATTCTTGTTTTATCTGTAATTGTTCCAAACTCTGGCTCATAAATGCACTCTGGAATTGTCTACCCCGGTCTGTCAGAATACTAGATGGCTTGCCGAATTTATAGATCCAATTGTGCAAAATACACTTAAATATAGTGCGCTCATCTTGCTTCGAAACCGCGTTCAAACTAACTAACTTACTAAATCGGTCTATAATGACTACCAAATATTTTTTTGTTGAAACTTTGTCCATATGGGCAACATCTACAACTATTTGATCTAAAAAATTTTGGCTGCTCCGAGGGCATAGAATTTCATTCGTTCTGGATTGATCAATTTTTTGCTTTGCACAAACGGAACACTGATTGATACATTTTTTTATGCACTCATACATGGCGCGCCAATGAAAATTGTCCTGTAAATACTTGAATATTTTCTTAATTCCCAGATGACAAAGATCGATGTGAACACTTCTAACGAATTCTTGTGTATAATTCTCTGGAATGATCGTTAGTAGACCATTATTTTGTTCAACCATCAATAATCCATTTGAAATGACGACACGGTCTATTAATTTGCAAAGATAGCTTCCTTTGAAAACGTCAGAAAATTGTCTATTTCTATCTGACAATACTTCCATTGCTTCCCTGATGACTGCATCACTGCGTTGTTTGTTTTCTATCGTCCCCATCATGTTACTTATTCCATAAAGAGAATTAAGGTATTTGATTTTTGAATTTTTTGATTTGGCCTCGATATGACTAGTTTCACATTGTGAGCAAAGTGTCTGCTTAATACGAGACAAGCCATCTGCATTATTGTGTTCTTCACCCTTCCTGTATTGAAGAGTGAAGTCATATTCAGACAGATTTACCAGTCATGTTTGAAATTGTGGGCTTATCAGTTTCTTCGTGGTGTTCATGAAGAACAAAGCTTTGTGGTCTGTGCGGACAATGAACCGTTTCCCGTATAAATATTGCTTAAAATGTAAGACGTATTCATGAAGAGCCAGAAGTTCCTTTCTCGTGACGCAATACCCCTTCTCATGTGAGGTCAGGTGTCTGGACCCGTATGCAATGACTGTTTCTTCTCCAGTTTCCATCAATTGGCTCAGCACCGTACCTATTGCACTAAAACTAGCATCAATGTCCAAGACAAAAGTATGATTTAATCGAGGATAACTCAAGATCGGAGCGTTGCACATAGCTTCTTTTAATTTCTGGAAAGTCTCTCGGCATTCTGTTGTCCAATGCAATTTCTTACCACATCCCGACGAAGTGGAATGGTAATCTTGGCGTAATCTCGAATAAACCGACAATAATAGTTTGTGAGACCTAAAAATGACCGAAGTTGAGAAGAACACCGCTGTTCCTCCGCGTTCTCAATCTCTTTGATTTTCATATTATTTGTCCGAATACCTTCTGCATTTATGGTGTGACCCAAAAAAACTAACTCATCTTGATGAAACTGACATTTTTCTGGATTTATTTGTAACCCCCATTGATTTAATCGCCGAACTACTTCTCTGAGAATATTGTCATGGTCCTCTAGCGTTTTACCATACACCAGAATATCATCTAAATAAACAAGTACTCTTTTGAAAATCATACCCGCAAGCATCTCATGCATTAACCGCTGAAATGTCGCTGGTGCCGTTGACAGACCGAATGGCATCCGATTGAAGCAAAATTGTCCTTGTTTAGAACTGAACGCTGTACAAAGTTTAGATTCCTCCGACAAATCAACTTGGTAATATGCTTGACCCAAGTCTATTGATGAAAACCACCGCGACTCGGATAAACAATCTAACAGTAAATGAGTGTCGGGCATTGGAAACGAAACTTTGTCCGTCACAGCATTTAACAAACGATAGTCGACGCATATTCTTATGGAGCCATCCTTCTTACCCACAATTACCAGCGGTGAGTTCCATGGACTTTTGCATGGCCGAATAATGTTCGACTGCAATAAATTATGTATCATTTCATCAATCTTACTCTCCAAATGCATCGGTTGTCGGCGGGGATGTTGGCTTATTGGTACATTTCTTGTCACAATGTGATGTTGGATCTTCTGAGTATGTCCCAAATCAAACTTTGAAGCCATGAATATATTTCCAAATTAACAGATAAGCTGTTGAAGAGCTTTCTGTTTGTGATTTTTGTACCGTTCCAGGGCTAAACTCGTCCGCTCCTCATCAGTATGAGTATTCTTCAATAAATCTACGTCAATATTATTAACTTATAATAGTTGTACTCCAAATATCTGCATAGTGTCAATACCGCCAATGAACGGTGGATGTATCTTTTTCACAACGACCACCTTGATTTTCCTCAACTTTTTGTTCCAACGAATATCTAATAAAACAACACCCATGGGCATTTCCGTACCTGTCGAAAACACACTGCTTAATTGAACTCCTGATTCTGAAAGTCTCGGTTCTCCAATCTTCCGCCAATAATCTTCATTCATCACCGTAACTGATGCTCCCGAATCCCACAACATCTCTAAACGAACACCTTCCACCTCTACCGTACTCCACATTCTCCCGTCAGTTGACTTCCGCATCTCGTCCCACTCCTCCACATTCCAATTTTTGCTCTCATCATTTATTCTAATCCCATTGACGAAATGTAAGGAACGGGATCGCTCCGTTTTTTTCCGGTTCAACATCATGTAAAATTAATTCATCCCCGGATTGGGCCGTGTCGTGAATTTCATCATAAACACATAAAATCATCCGAGGCCTCTGATAAATGCTGTTCTGCAAAAGACTACATTCCTTAAAACAATGACCAGATTTACCGCATATTAGATATTTATCCTTCAATGGGCATTGAAAACGTCTGTGATCATTTTCCCCGCAACAAAAACACTGACCCGGTTTTAGTCGCTCCTCGTGCGGTGGGGGTAGTCCCCGACATCTATTATAGAGTCTTCGAGCTATATGTTTCAAAGAAACCGAAGGCTGCTGTCACACCGGTGTTTGTCGGAATTCAGAAATGACCGATTGTGTAGGACTAATCCGGTTGGAAAAGTTCCTATCTACATCCGTTGCTCTTCTGGGACCAAAATTAGACTGCTGAAATTGCTTTGTTGGTTGGTATTTCACACCTTGCGCATAATTTTTGGGATTCTTAGAGATGATAAAAAATGTGAATGTAATAAATGTTCTGTCAAATTTGTGAGTTCTCTTAACAAGCGTGAAAAAGTATGTGGACAGTAACAAAAATAACAATTTCCAAATTTAATTATAACTCGTGCAAAAGTCTCTGGATAATTCAAAATTTATTTAAAAAAACAAATATTTTTGATAAGAATTGATAAAAATCAAAATTTTTATTAATATTTTTTAGCATAACTGTTCGAAGCTGAAACTACCTCACAACTATCAGGCATCTAGTTGACTATTTTTTTATCACATCCAAAGGAATGCTACTCCAAATGTCTTGAATTTTTTCATAGAGCATTTTTGGATTATTGTCTTTCAAATGACGATCAATGTATTCCCAAATATGCTCCATAGGATGTAAGTCCGGGCCTTAGAATAGCCACTTCAAAACACGAATTTTATTGGCTTTGGAAATATCCTTTACTTTCTTGGTCATGTGCTTTGGATACTTATCCTGTAGAAATGCCCAACCTCGTGACATTTTATCTTTTGCAAAATGTAACATTTTAATACCGGTGGTATACTTATATATAGATTGATCATTGTACCCTCTATGTGTTATATTGAACCAACTATTACATGTTAAAGTCACCATAAACCAACATATGACCACCTACATGTTTTATAATAGGCAACTTATATTTTTGATCAAATCCTTTCTGACAAGACGTCTGACATACCTAAATTCATCAATATTGAAGACCATGAACTTCGATTCATCAGAAAAAAAGATCTTTTGACCATTCATTGGACGTCCAGTTAAGATTTTCCTTTGAAAACTTGACTAAGGCCTTTTAATCCTTTATCTAGATCAAAGGTTTTTTGGCTGATTGAACACCAAATAAATTTACTTTCCTAAGACGACATTTTGTAGTATCAACACTACACTTGACATTATAGTCCTTTCTCATTATTTCATTCTTTTTGACAGCATTCTTACGAGGATCCGATTTCGATAATCTTGTAATAATTCTATTATTTTAAGACTTTCTTACATTATAAAGTGATGTAATTTCCCTTTATGATAAAATAAGCACTAACAATTAATTTCTTGATATCTTCCGATATTTCTCAGCATGAGGTTATTTTAAATATTATAAAAATTACATATTTCGTCAAAATCTAAGCTTGCCACTTTAAAAACTCGAGGCTTAGTTTGGAAAATTTTGATTTTTCTTTACCATCCATAGACTTTTGCACGCTGCTGTATATATAGTATTTTTACACCTAGATGAGTTTAATTACTATTTCTTATATTTCTTTTCATTTAATAAATTAAATCAGATTAAATAATTTAATTTAATCACTTATTATTAATTTTTGAAAAAACATATTCCTTGTCTTTGATAAAATCTGACTTGACTTTTAAAACTGACTCATAGAATTGTAGTACTTCCAATTATTGAAGTTTGTATGTAGCAAAGGCAGCCGAAGGACTCCTGAGTTCTGATCTACTAACATTAACACTATCAAATTTTTGAAATGTAAGGGGGTACCTCCGCTAGTTATCTAGAAATATATTGTGAATGACTATGAACTCTGATCTCTGATTTATTATTTTTTTGTATGCGTACAAATCAAATTTAATTTACGCTTTACTTATTGTAGTGACCAATAACTAACTCGTGTTAGTTTTATAAATAAAAATTCTTAATACACAAAATAATTATTAAACAAATTTTAATATTAATCAATTTTACTTTTTTTCACTTTTAAAATAGAAAAAAAAACCTTTTCATCAATAAATAATTTTTTTATACTAAATAAAAAACTTCAAACTTGCTTTTCAAACTCGCATTCGACGATTTGTGGCCCGTCCCGATCATTACTTTCACTAGTCGCGCACAGATCACCCGACTCCTTGATCCTGGTTCGTCCGATTTCATCACTGCTCGCCGCGGATGGGGTCAACCGCACGTGACTTACGTGGTACGGTCTGACGTCGACAGTAGGGGAAAAATGGGGATTCGGCGGCAGACCCCCACCGGGGGGTCGCCCTTAGTTACCGTGGTTGCCATGGCAACGTAACCAGTTACCGCGCGCGGTTACCATGGCAACGGTCGCGATCACCTTAGCAACGGTCACGGTTACCATGGCAACGGTCGCGATCACCTTAGCAACGCTTCTGATTGGTCGACGGTTCCCTAGCAACGGTCGCGATC